>JANHFX010019622.1:16331-34177 GCA_027560015.1 Chloroceryle amazona
CTGGACAAGTAATATTTAATGTTTTAAAAGCAGAGAAGTTCACTGCAGCTACGTTTAGGTATTTTGGTAGGTTTCCCGTTATTGGACTCCTGCATCAAGATGAGCTGGGGGAGTGAATTCAGAAGGTATAGAAAATAAGTGCTTGTTCACCCATGCCTGCTGAACTCGAAGCAGCAATACATTCTAGGAAGCCTCACAGTAATTTAGTCGTGAGAATGATCACAGCATTTTTCCAAGTGTTAATTGTACATCTCTCCCCAAATATATAAACAGGTTTACATAGTTGCAGTTGAAAAGCAGAAAAATCAAAGTGATGCACACAATCACTGTTACAAAATTGCAAATCCTGCAGAGGAAAGCTACAGAGATGTAACCTCTTCAGCCAGCGGACTTCTGGACTTAGTCCAGGCAGATCTTGGAACACTAAGCAAGCTCTGGCTTGCTGCACTTCAGGATTTTGCTCTTTTAACTTTGCCTTCAGAATATGCATCACAACTGCCTGCTGAAGGTAAGAAGGCAAATCCTCTGTGTTTCTGTGGGTCACATCATTCATGTCCAAGATCCCTTGTGTTAACATTGCAGTAAGACTAAATAGTATAGAGAACATGCACACTTGTGTACCTCTCCTGAGACTGCTTTGAAGAACAGAGGTTTCACTGATGTCAAAAGTAATCTGTTTGGTATTCTTTGTTGGGTAATTTTATTGTTGATAGAAGGAAAAGGTAATTATATTGGATTCTATCCAAAGAAATCTAAATTAAGTGCCTTCATTAGCCTGAACATAAGTCATACATAAAATATTATCATTTCAATTAAAAAAAATCCCACTTTATAAAAATGAAAAAATATGGTGGTTGAAAATAAAATACATGCTTAAAACTGTAACTTCTTTTCTTGTAGGTGGTACATTTTATACAGCAGAAACAATTGAAAATGCCAGACCTCATTACTACAACTCCTGGGCACTGATACTTTATGCTACAGCATTGTGGCTCACCAGCACAGGTTTCATCATTGTTGACCCAGATGAAGGAGTTACTAATCTCTCTAGACCTGTCACCCCAACTACAATGTGTCAAGATTCTTCTACCAGGCCCTTGGTGAAATCTCCTGAGGATGTGAATACTGACAGATTTCATCTTATCTTGGGTTAGTGAGTGCATAATCTGTCTAGATGCTGTAACACAAAATGCCATTTTTAATAGATGAAACTGCTAGCTAACAAATATTTCATTATTCACATATTCACATTGTCGAATATTGCATTTCTTAGAAAAATATACAGTCAGAAGGATTTTAAGTTCTAGTGAGAAAATTATCGAGCATTTCCATCCAAATGTGGTGGAAAAACCACTTTGTCATGGTTGTAGCATTACAGTTACGGAGTGCACAGTTTAGCATCACTGAAGTACAGTTCTACATCCCAGAATAGTGTGCAGATTGGGGGAGGCTTGTGGGAAGTCATCTTGTCCACTGCCCCCTGCTCAAGCAGGGCCATCTAAAGCCGGTTGCCCAGGACCGGGTGACGATGATTTTTGGGTATCTCCATGGATGGAGACTCCATGGTGTCTCTGGGCAACCTGTGTCAGTGCTTAGGTCACCCTCACAGTAAAGAAGTGTTTCCTTAAATTCACATCAAACTCACTTTAAGCCTCTGCTGCTGCAGAGGCTAATCAGGCAGTTGAATTCAGTCTCAGTTCTCAAAATTCACACAACTAGGCATTTTGGTATTTTTTTTCCTTTGGTCTCTCTTTTGTATCCTTCTCTTGTAGTCCCTTTTTGGAACGGGTTTGTATGATGCAGATGTTTATGGCTTCTTTTGAATCCCTGTCTGCCTGCACAAAGACAGCTTCCTTTTGACTGCCATTGCTCCCTCAGTTAAAAGTGCGACCTCTGATAGAAAAGCTGCTTCTTTCCCCTACTTCTTGTCTTACTGGATTAGTGCTTCCAATTTCACATCCTTTATCATGGGCACCTGGCTTGTTGATTCTGCATCTGAACATAATCCACTTGCTCATTTTCAGTTCTTCATACAGAGAAACTGAAAGAACTGTAAACCAGGGACAGATTCTGTTGGCCAGCTGCACTTTACAGTACATTGATCACTTTCCTGAGTCATCATCATTCTTCTTAGAGATACGGCTGCCACTGGGATGAGACTATGGGTCACAGTTGAGACAAAGTTTATAACCAGTGTTATAAAATGTCATCTGTAGAGTCCTGAAAGCTCAGAAAAAAAGTGATTGTTTTTATCTGCTCTAGGATTTGCAAGCTTGGGCTTCATGTCATTTACTTCTTGCTGGTGATCCGATTGTAGCTGCATTCTTTAGAGCTTTTGTAAAATGGGGAGATAAATCTTCAGCCGTTGTATTTGTGAATTATTAATGTTTTTATATAAATTATAAATTACAAAATATATAAAATGCTATTTATTTCATTTATTTGTGAATTGTTAATACTCCATTATTTTCTTCTATTCCATAAATCAGGCAAATTAGTGATTAGGCAAATATTTTGCTATATATACTCCTTATGAATTGTCTGCCTGTTAATTGGACATAGAGTTCAGTGTTTTGCTCAGAAATTGCCCTACTTTTTAATTTATTTATATTAATAGTTATAATAATGTCTTCTGCTGTCTAGAGCTGAAGTTCTTTCATTGTTTTGAGGGAGATAGTGTCTTTGCCCCAAGATATTAGCAATAGAAATGAATTCACTGTATATAAAATGCAAATGCTGTTTCTCTGCTTGCCCTACCATTAGCAGCTTACTTAGTAATTGACAAAATTACTTCTTACAATTTTCAAGCACATATAGGTTTGTTTTTTTTTCTGATGATTACAGGAATTAGTGTGGAATTTCTCTGCTCTCCTCGATCAGATGCAGCAATGGAGAACATCATTGCATGCTTACATGCCCTACAGGCACTCTTCGATGTTCCATGGCCGAGGTCTAAAATAGGTGGTGATCAGGTAATGTCTTAATTATTAAATGCCCCTCAGAATTAAGGCATAATTTTAGTTTGAAAAGTTAGTTTGGACAGTATCTCTACTCTCTATTGCATATCCAGGATTTTTCAACACATAAATAGTAGATGAATTATATGCTTTACCGCAATCCAAAGCTTTAGAGGGGGGGAGAGAAATAGACCACAACATGGAATTTGTCAGAAGATAGTGAGGGAAAGGGAACTTGAGGACCTTTCATTAGGAAGGAGCAATTGGATGAATAGGATGAGAGCCCGATAAAGACAAAATTCCAGGATAAAAAAGTTCTCTTACTCTGTTGAAGAACAGTTCAATTAATTCTGGTGTAAATGTTGAAGATTGTAAAAGTAAACTGGACAAACGCAGTTCTTAAAAACCAACAAAAAAAGAAAAGAAAACCAAGCAAACCCCAGAAAAACACACACACCAGTGATCCTAAAAAGAGGTCATAACTTCAAAATTCCACCCCCCCCCCCCCCCCCTTAAATTAAACCTTACACCATCTTGTGTGCCATGCAATTGTCTTAACAGCAAAAGTAATGAAGCCTGTGGACGTGCCCAAGTTCTGCTGCCTATTGGTGCTCTCTCCAAGAAAGTTCCTACACTGTAGGAGGGATACAATGTAGTATCCCCACCTTCAAGAGTTAAAAAGCCATAAGATAAAGATTACTTGGGTGGCTTTTTTAATAGTTTTATTTAAAAACTTTATATCTAAATTACTGTGTTTACTGTTTTGCTGGGAGAATTGAGCAGGACTGTTGCTACTGGGAGCTGTGAGCTCGATGTTGAAGAAATTGCCAACTCTTTGGTTGTACCAGTTATACTGTACTCCTTAGTGAGACTAACGGGAGTAGTACTGCTGGCTTTAACAAGTTTATAACATTCCTGTGTTAAAATGGAGATACATGAAGCATTTTTCTTACTGTAGGAGTTGGGTGTAGAGCTGCTGAATGTTTTGCATCGGCTGATACTGACCAGAGAATCACCCGATATTCAGCTTGCTGCTCTTGAAGTGGTTCGGCTGATCCTTTTTGCAGCTCAGGAACACGTGAGGGAGAAGCGGAGAAGTGCAGAAGGTACAGTAATGTATGAGGTGTTGAATATATACTATCAGGGTTAAAGCAACTATTTCTTGGAAAACTGGATTCTTGAAAGTGATATTGCAAGATGAATCTTAATTGAAGTGTCTCACGGTTGGTGACTAATCCTGGATTACTTAAGTCAGTCCAGGTGGCTGACATAAGAAATTGGGGTGGGTTTGGTGGTGACTAGAGGGCATGAAGTGAGGAGGAAAACGGGAGAAACTGCTGTTGGGATAGCCTTGTGTGGTGTCAGGGAGGGAGGAGTCTTAGTCAAAAGCTGGAGTCAGCTGCAGTACAGCAACAGAGAGACTCAGCACACACAGCTGTTACAAGCCAAACTCCACTGTTACTCTGATTGTAATTTCTTAAAGTATATTTTCTAAACAAAAAATCCTGGGAAAAGAATCAAAACACTCACATCAGATGACATCATATTGGCATGGTGCCTCAAGACGTTGTATGTCTAAATCTATTACATGCCCTTTTACCTTTTGACAACCAGCTCATGGTTTGCTTATTCAGAAGGATGGATGTTTGCTAGTAAACTTTGACTACATATGCATGCACATACGTCTGGATCAACATTAGCACTGGGTGGTGAAACAGTCTTAAGAAGTAAACTTTCTGGAAGCAAAGTACAGTCTGCAGATTTCTGCCATATTCCATCTTTTTGTTCTAGTTGATGATGGTGCTGCAGAGAAGGAAACGTTACCAGAATTTGGAGAAGGCAAAGATACAGGAGGACTGGTGCCTGGGAAGTCATTAGTCTTTGCAACACTGGAGTTGTGTGTTTGTATTCTTGTCAGACAGCTTCCCCAGCTCAACCCTAGATTAACTTGTAGCCCTGCAGTTCAATCTGGAAACCATCTGTTATTGTCAGAAGATGGAAGTAGACTGGTAGCAGCAGCATTAGTTATTCTCTCTGATGTTCCTGCAATCTGCTCTCCTGAAGGTATGCTGCTTCATCACAAGACAAGATAAATGAAAGAATACTGAGCTCTTCTGAGCCCCCTTGTTATTACCTGATTTTTCTCAGCTGGATAAGTCTGGCAGCAAGTTTTGTTGATTTGCTTGTGACAATTTCCAGTTCTAATTAATTTTTTGACTGTCAGATTACAAACCAAGTTACAAAACTGAAGCAATTAAAGTAGTAGTTTTAATTCTCCTCCCACGTGTAGCAGTGCAATTAATAGATCCATTTTGTTCAGGGAAGTAGACAGTAGCTACATGGCTATATTCTACTTGTCTATTCTGGCATTTATAATGCAGACATAAATTAAATTCAGAAGGGAAATGTATCAGGTTACCTTTCACTAAAAGTCATCATTTGAACAGTAGGAAATCACTTTAGGGAGCTATAGTTGATTTCTCAGATTGGTTGACTTTTACCCATGATTCATTTTGTATTCGCTCCAGACTTTAAGGTGGTTCCCCCCCTGCCACCCTCTAATATCCTATTCAGACACAAGATCTTCCAGTACTGTTACAGCCACACCTATAAACCATTTCTGCCCTGGCTCCTTTGTTCCCACCTTAGGGATCTGTCTTACATCTTAAGCATTTTTTTGCATTTAGCAGCCCTGGAAATTTCTGTTTTTCTTAACTTGTTCTCCTGCTAGAAGAGTCTTCAACAGGGGATAGTGTACTCCATATGGAACAGTAGGCAGCTCTTGCTATCACTGCATGATGGTATGACTTCTCTTTTCCATCTGCAGCTCATTACTATCAGTTCAAAGCAAAAAAAAACCCAAACATAGCATCACTTGGATCTAAGGGCAACAATCTTGTATGTGATTTTTCTCCCCTGTAGTTTTTATGTCTTTAGTTGGTCAAGTTATTCCCCAACCTAACATCTTGCAGGATCAGACCAGATGGGATGGTTACACTAGAAAACTTAAGCATTTAAGTCAGGTGACTAGATTGAGGAGCTTAACCTTGCTTAATACAGTCAGTTGAAAAAGGAAGCACCTCCAAATGTCGGATGTCATCCTATCAGGAGTTCTACAAAGCCTTTGGCACAGTCCCCAAACCATCCTTCTCTCTAAATTGGAGAGATACAGATTTCATGGCTAGACTGCTGGATAAGGAATTGGTTGGATGGTCACATCCAGGAGGTAGTGTTCAACAGCTTGATGTCCAGATGGAGGTCAGTGACAAGACGTGTCCCTCAGGGGTCCATACTGGAACCGGTGCTGTTTAATGTCATCATCAGTGACATAGACAGTGGGGTTCAGTGTACCCTCAACAAGTTTGCAGATGACACCAAGCTGAGTGGTGCAGTTGACGCACCTGAAGGACAGGATGCCATCCAGAGACCTGAACAAGCCTGAGAAGTGGGCCTCTGTGAACTTCAGGAGGTTCAACAAGAGCAAGTGCAAGGTCCTGCACCTGGGTCAGGGCAATCCCCAGTATCAGTACAGGCTGTGAGGATGAGGTTGAGAGCAGCCCTGTGGAGAAGGACATGGGGGTACTGGTGGATGAAAAGCTGGTCTTGAGCCGACAATGTGCGCTCACAGCCCAGAATGCCAACCGTATCCTGGGCGGCATCAAAAGAAGTGTGGCCAGCAGGTTGAGAGAAGTGATTCTGCCCCTCTGCTCTGCTCTGGTGAGACCCCACCTGGCGTCCTCAGCACAGGAAAGACATGCTGGACCGAGTCCAGAGGAAGGCAAACTAAGATAGGGTAGATTTAGACTAGATAGAAGGAGGACATTTTTTACAAAGAGTGTGGTGGAATGCTGGAATGGGTTGCCCAGAGAGGTGGCAGAAGCTCCATACCTAGAAGCATTCAAGATCAGGTTGGATGGGGCTCTGAGCAACCTGGTCAAGTTGAAGATGTCCCTGCTCACTGCCTGGGGGTTGGACTAGATGACCTTAAAGGCCATCTTTCCACCCCCAAATATTCTGTGATCCTATGTTAAACTCTTAAAAACATAATCATTTTGCTGATGAGTGAAGGACATAAGCATATTACTCCATATGCTTAACTCTGCTTTGTAGAATCAGAACGTAAGATAGGAGCAACATAAGAGTATGCAGGTTTCTACAGTGTCTCAAGTATGTTCAGAATTCTGTATTGCTGTTAGATTCAAAAACGTAAGGATGTGCAAAACTAGTATGCCAGGTTACTGCTGTGGGGTGTGTTGTGTGTGTGTTTGGGTTTTTTTGTTGGTTCATTTGTTGTTGTTTTGTGGGGCTTGGTTGTTTGGTTTTGGTTGTTTGGTTTTGGTTTTTAATAGTTTCTGATAGGTCAACTATCAGATTCTCAGGGCTAGATGAAGATCTGTTCAGTAGGCTGTGGGACAATCTGCCTATCTCCTTAGGTCTTCTCTTTTCCAAAATATTTCTTAGAGTTTTTTATTATAATTCTAGGAATTTTTGTTACTCATTTTTAGCCCGAGATCCTCTTCTTATTAAATTCTTGAGTTCAGTGATTTCCTGAAGCAATTCCATCTTTGGCCAACTACACATCATGTGGGAGAAGTA
Organism: Chloroceryle amazona; assembly: GCA_027560015.1. Classification (NCBI taxonomy): domain Eukaryota; kingdom Metazoa; phylum Chordata; class Aves; order Coraciiformes; family Cerylidae; genus Chloroceryle; species Chloroceryle amazona. The sequence continues at coordinate 23,885 of JANHFX010019622.1, forward strand.
TTTCCTCTTACCAGTTTTGAAATTACCCCCTGTTTATTTCCTTCACCATATTTCTTTCAATGCAAAATATGCTTAGATGCTCATAATTTGTTTTCTGCTATTCAGTGCTTTGTACACTTCCACAGCTTCTCTGTGGTTCTGATCTTTCTGTTCTTGCTTTTCTCTGAATGTGACATCATGCCACTCTACCCATAATAAAATCACCAAGGAAAAGTTATACAATGCTAATTTAAAAAGGAAAAAGTTTTAACTTCAGTTAAGTAGCCTGACTCCATGTTTGCTATATATAGCAAGTCACGATATTTTGGATATTTCTGTAAATTGCCAGTGTCTCCATTCACCTAGGTCATTAAAAATGAGAAATTATAAATAAAAAAGAGAATCAAAAAAACACATCTCTTTTTTTAATGCAAAAGGTGACTGAATTTTTTTAACTTCTGTGAAATTTATTTGCTTACAGGAAGTATTTCAGTTCTGCCTACTATCTTGTACCTAATTATTGGAGTACTTAAAGAGACAGCTGTGAAACTGGGAGATGGCCAGTTACCTTTGACAGTTGCTGCATCTCTCCAAGCTCTTAAAGGACTGTTGTCTTCTCCGATGGCTCGAGCAGAGAAGAGTCAGACTGCTTGGACTGATCTTCTACGTAGTGCTTTGGTCACAGTGCTTGACTGCTGGGATCAAGGTAAGCACAAATTTAGAGTTTATGTGTTGAAAAAAAAACAATGAAACAAAACAGAAAATGTTTAGGTGAAAGGTTGTTTGCTTTTATTTAAGTGAAGTTTGTTTATGTCTGAATATCTTAGTCACAGGAGAATTAGTAGCCTACCAAGTCCCATTGAAACAATACTGGAATCTTGTCCCTGCAGTCCATCTGAGAAATCACCTGTCAAGGTGTAACTGTGGGATTGGAGGTTTACCCCTGTAGTGCCACCAGGTACTTAGATGGTGCAACAGAATGCACAGGAGTTGTTAAGGCTTCAGTGTACAGCTGAGAATGTACAAAAGAGCTGCACTGCATGCAGGTTCTCCACAAAGAATAATGAATTCTGTAATGAAGCACAGGGTATTGAAACAGTAGTTCAAGAAAAAATACTTTTGTCTTCATGTTCTGTGTGCTGCTGCTTTAGCTTTGCAAGCTTGTAGTATTTTTATCATTCCTTACATTTAATCTCTACGTTGGAATCTGTTGTTGGAACCTTTGTTTACAGTTCTGATTTTTTAAGCTATAGCAAAAGAATATGTGTTCTTAATGCAAAATGTAATTATTCTCATAATAAGTTGTACCCTAATACATCATACCAACTCTTCAAAAACATTCATTGAACTTTATACAGAGGAACAATGCAATCAGAGTAAGCTGTTATTTCTAAATCTGCATATAGCCACCTTTTTAATTTACTTACCTTTTCAGCCTTGCCTTTTATTACAGTCCCTATCAGTGCATCAGAGTATGTCATGTATTTGAAAAAAACAGATTCCTAAAGAAATGGGGACATAGATATTTCTGTTCCACCTCCTTGTAACACCTGAGTTGATAGAATTCATTTCTAACGCAAATCTAACAGCCTGCTTACTTTATTGATAGCAGATGGCCTCCTCCAACAGCTTGATGAAGTTAGCCTGCTTACTGCTATTACAGTGTTTGTTATGTCTGCCAGTCCAGAAGTTACTACCATAGAGTGCCTTCAAAAGTCTTGTATTGAGAAGTTTAAAATATCACTTGACTCAAAAGATCCCCTGGTAAGTACTGGTGAAGTTATAATATTATCACTATCGTATTAAATGTATCTGAGTTTATTTTCTATTCAATTGTTTCATTTGTCCTGTGTGTTTATTCCAGTCAATTCTGTCCTGACTGTATTGTATTTTAAAACATAGTTTGAACAAGTTAGCAAGAACATGTCTGGCAGTGCATTTGATAATTTTTTTATTATTATTACTTTGTGTGCAGTTTCATATTCCTATGATTTACTTTTAATGACTGCATCAGACTCTGAGCTTTATACATTGATAAGTACACAATAAAATTGTGTAGTTTTTCAGGCACCTCTTTCATTTCATTTGTTTGTTTTATCTTCAGCACACAGTTACTGTCTTTTGCATGGGAAATCCCTCAGCTATGAGTGTTTCTGAGGTGGAATATGTAGCACCACAAAAGTTTGACTGTCCCATTAGCATCAACTCCTGTCCACTGCTGGAGGCAGCATATTAAATTAGATTAATGCTTAGTTCTGACAGTATCAATATTTTCTATAGTTACTTTGGATTGTAAAATGCTAGAGTTCATCTGTTGCTATTCTTCATCTTAAAAAAACTCCAATATATCAGGTAAAAAAACCCTGTATTTATTACCAATGCAAATACAAATGGCTCTTCTAGGAGTTCCTCACTTTTAAAGGCCAACTCTGAAAATAACATGCATTAGGTTTCATGTTTGCCTGTGAGAATTTACTGTAAACTAATTTTCTTGCATCTAGTCTGTATATAATCATGTACTGACAATAAATTAAACAAAGGCAACTTTACTTGAAAAATAGCTGTGAGAAAGTACTTTATTATATATTAATACATTTATTGTATTACAAACATTGGTTTCACCACTGATAGGAATCTGAGGATGACAAATATGACTGCAGAAAAATGGTAGCATGTATTTGAAAATTTTACTGAAGTGTTTAGGCATCTGAACCTTTCAAAAATTATGTAGGAACTGGACAGTTTCAGTCCTGTTGACTCCCAGTGATGTGCACCATTTGAGTCTTTTTAAAATTGTGCCTACAGTTTAACAGAGGTAATGCTTACTTTTTAAGCACCTATTCTCAGTCAGCTGTAGTTTGGCAAAAAAGAGTATATTTTCAAAACAGTACTAGGACATAATCTTCACCCCTTTTTTTCCCCTTAACTCAAAAATGTAGGAATATTTAGAAATGTTGGAAAAAGGGAGCGCTATCCAGTTTCTCTTAATCATTTGATTACAAGTTTTAATGCTCCTATAAAGTATTATGCCTTAGCAACCTGATGAATTTTCAAGCTGAGGCACGTTTTCCCCCCTCCCTAAACTTTTCTGTGACAATATTATAAAGTTATAAAATTTTATAAGTTATAAAGCCCTCTGATGTGTATCTTTAAGTATAATGCTTTGTAACTGCAAATTTGCTTTTCCCTGTAGGTACAGTATAAGTGCTACCAGCTGCTGCACTCCATCTTTCAGCACCCAAACAAAACTGTGTCATATCCTTATATTAATTCTTTAGCACCATCCATTGTGGGAAAACTGCAGGAAACAGAAAAAGCAAAACCTGAAAATGCTGCTGAACTTCAGGTCATTCAGGAGGGAATAAAAGTGGTTACAGCTCTGACAGCCACCGCTGAGGAAGAGCACCGTAAGTTATTCCATCGCTAGTATCCAAAGCTGTAGACATGCTGAAAGTTGCCCTAAGTAATAAATTAAACCCAAATGGCCACTAGGAATCCAGTCCTGAACACTAATTGCTAATAAAATTGTTAAGAAGAACGTTGGTTCTTTTTACTGTAGCGTTCAAATAACATTTGCAGCTTTTTAGTTTAAATTAAATGTTAACTTGGTGAAATACTTGCAGTTAGAATTTGAAGCTGTTTTTAAAAAGTGTATGTTTAAGTTGTGTTTTCAATGTTTGTAGGTCCTCATTTGGTGGCCTGCCTTCTTCCCATCCTTATTTCCTTTCTTTTGGATGAAAACGCCCTGGTTTCTGCTACAAACTCAGAAAAAAATTTGCATGAGTTTGCTTTGCAAAATCTGATGCAGATTGGTCCACAGTACTCATCAGTTTTTAAAAAACTCATGGCTTCCTCTCCAACTATGAAAGCCAGGCTTGAGTCAGCTGTAAAAGGCAATCAAGAAAGCATCAAAGTGAAGACTGCTAAACATGCAAGGAATCCTGGGAAAAGTTCAAGCATTCAGCTAAAGACCAATTTTCTTTAAAGTCTCATGTCATCATTTTGTGCACTTTGATATCAACAGCAAAAAAGTCCCTTTTACTTTCTAATCAGAGTAGGACTGCTATGAGTTATCTCACATATTCCTGTTTGCACTGAAGTATTACAGAATTTTTTTAGGAGAAAGCAAATCTCTAGATAACTTTCTGGTACTGTAAGACTTCTTAAACTTTTCTAAACACTATGAATAAATCTATCAGAGGTCATCCAATCAGTATTTTTGGATTATATTGAACTAAAATAGCAGAAATGCACATGCCTGTATTAAAAGAGTATAGTAAACTTTACCATAGATATATTTAAGAGCGGTCATTAAGTAAAATTAATTTTGTTTTAAAACAAGTTTGTCAAAGATAAGTTACCTTAATTGATTTTTGGATTTAACTGGGACATAAATTTACTTGCAGGTTGTAATCTATCCTAATTACTAATTTAACACACTGCATCATTAAGTAACAGATTAGCTATCCTTGTAAGCCTTACAATAGCTTATTGTTGATCTCAAAAAATTCAACTCAATAAAGATAATATTGATAGCTTTAATCCTAATAACTTCTTGAGCTGGCTGAGGTGTAACAAAGGCTGTTCAATACAGCTCTACAGTGCTTCCTCACTGAACCCTAGTGCTTTACGCAGTGGGACTACTACACACGTGTAAGTATTTGCAGGCTTGGTGCCTTGCTGCTTGACATGGTCTCACTTTTCAGGATGGAGATTGAGGTTCATTTTGAATTCAGCTAGCCAGGCAATTGAAGCTCACATATCTCGTCCAGGATAGGACAGCAATTTTAATATACTGTGCCTCGATTCAGACATCTGCTCTATCTGGATGTGTTTCCTGATCTGTAAATGATCGGTTATATTACACGTAACTCACCTGAATTTATCTATCTCTGCAGTAAGAGTTGGACAGATTTGCAGTCAGCTTGTCTTGTGTCAAATACAGTGCGACGAACTCCTAGTATTTAATTAACATTTTTATCAAGGAACATATTTTAATATAGAAAAGTAACTATAAAATTGCAATGGCTATAAAGTATTTTCTACATATAGTGTATTGACTTCTTTCTTAATACCAGTATTATCTAAACCAAACACTATCAAACTGAGGATAGTATTTCCTTCTGGAATCAAATTACTTTAAAAGAAAGAAAGAAAAAAAAAAAAGATTTTCAGAACTGAGAAACACACCATGACTCAGGAAAAGTGTGATGTACTGTATTTTATTTTAAGTTTTGTATATAAATATAATTGTAAATTGTACAGAATTAACCATTTGACCAAAGTTCTAGCAATTCATTTTTCTAATTTACATAAATAAAGCTAATTTTCTTCACTTAAGGTTTGTCTTAGTCATTTTATCCAATACCAGAGAAGCTTTAAGGACTTCATAACGGAAAGAAAATGTTTGTATGCTGCCATAAGGAAACTACTGAGAAATATTTGGTCTGGATGCACCAAGGTTTGTCACTTGACTTGACGTAGCTTCCTCTGTTCTGTATAACATGGTGGGTAAATAAGTAGGATCAGGGTGATGGGCTTTATACGTGTAAATACCTGTTCTGTGCCAAAGGCTGAAATGTGTGAACTATGGGAAGATACTTGGGATGCCTTCCATCTTTCACCAGAGAGACAGAAGTTCTTTGTTCCACCTTTTCACTGCAGTCAAATCTGTAGGTTTTGTCTGTGTTGAAAGGGAGTTACATTAAATTTGCAGTTACTTATCTTTATCTCATTTGTGATTTTTTTAAATCTTATTTTTCCTTTCAAAGTTTACTGGGTACATTTATTTATTTTTTTTTCCCAAGGTTGCTTCTGAGAAGTCATAGAGATTCTTACAGGACTTGAGACTTGCAGATGAAACTTGTTTACTAACAAAGTGGCCAAAAATATGGCTGGGAAAGTTAGTTGCTACAACAGGTATATGTGGCTACTTTTTTCCTTTTTTCTGTAAAATGTAAGAACAGCATTAACCTTCAACCTTTTTTCACTAGTATTTTTTACTGTTGATAATACAATCTGATGAAACCCTACTTTGCTGAAGGACTAAGAAGCATGCTGAAGTTGAAAGAACACCAGGCATAGCGGTTAAAAGCCAACAATTCAAGTCTAGAAGAGCTTAGTCTTTGATTCCTTCCAGGGTCTCATTGTAGTGGCTCCCAAGGGAGTCACTGGGAAGTGGTGTAATTAGGTGATTTCAGGTTTCTGGATCACACCTTGTGGCCGCATGGGGAAAAGCACCCTTTGCAACTTGGTGTATTCTAAATGCAGAAACAAAAATGATTCAATGAAGAGAACCACTGCTAATTCTTAATGTCTACTGTAAATTGGGACATGTATATGAACGTAACTTATCCAGATAATTAATTTATCAACATAGTAAAAATACCCGTGCCCTGAGTTGTTCTTGATTATGTACATTTCAAATGAGTTAGACCACACGAACAAATCTACTCATTTAAGATTTGTAAATGAATCTTACAGATATAACCTCATTTCAGTATAAAAAGAATGTATCTTTTAGATATCATCTGTCTTTGATGCACTTACTTCTTTACAAGAAACTTGCATAAATTTATTTTTTTCCTGGAGAAATAAGACCACAGACCAGTTTTGGTTTTATTTCCACTCTTCTTTTTTAAGCATTGTTTAGCATTCAAGTTCTTATGTTTAGCCAAACAAAGAGAGACATAAACCAAAGTCTAACTTTTACCACTCATCCCTCCTGTGTCCAGTGCCTCCTTGCTGAATCCAGCACTTGCAGGAGAAAACAAATGGGGAGGGATGAGTCCCAGGCCCAGCAGCGGCTGCTCTCTGTGCCCATTAGTGAATGTGCCACTTGTCTAGTTACTGGACAGAAAAATGTATTGTTTATATATGTAGCATAGTTTGGAGATGAGGAAAGTCTGTTTCTAAAGATTTCTGGTAAGAATCTAAATTTAGTAATGGCAAAAGTTGATAAAATCCTGTTCTAAGCTACAACTTTATGAATTGCAGTTGTCTAGCCTGAAATTTGAGGCTTTTAAACCAATATTAATATTAATGTATTACTGTGAATTATCTTACTGCCAATGAAATACAGCATAGAACTGCTGAGATTCCCTGCTGCTACTACTGGGAATTTGTGGGTTTTATTATCATCTTCTCTGGGGAAGATTTTGATCATGGTACTTCCATGAGCATTCTTTTTCTGCCTAGTGCCCCAGTTCTCAGTATCCTTTTCTGCAAGAAAAGGAGAAGGACTTTTATGAGATGCATTTTCAGTGGAAGTACAGGCCTCGGGGATTCTGGAAACAGTTTTGATTTATATCTAAAAATAGAAGTATTATGCAATTTGAAAATAACAACCTAGCATTATGAAGGCAAATGCTCTTAACCTCATCTTCTCTCATATAAGGTTCATGGCAAGCACCAAGAAAATATTGTCACATGTTTATTTAGAGGAAATATAGATACAAGGATAACTGGTTGAAGCAGTTGCCAACAAATTTACTGGAAATTCAGTTAGAGGAATAAAAGAATTTGCCTGTAGGAAAAAATCAGGTTTCCTTTTATGGTATTTCATCAACTGTATTAGTTAAATGAGCAAAGATGGGATGAAAAGAGGTTAAAAAAGAAGAGACAATGCAAGTCAGTCGTTTTTCACCTCCAATCTGAGGCACGATGGAATCTCATGTTTAGCTGTCAGAGCATCAAGTGACACAGTAATGGGGTCCAATAGTGTGGGAGAGTAGATGGGCTTTTATTAGTCCATATACCTCCTAGTTCCCTTCAGAGGGCAACAAATTGGGAAATCATTTACTTTTGTAAAATGAAAATTCTCAGGCTCATTGGAAAGAGCTACTCCAGAACTCAGGATCTTGAGTGGGGGCCACAACCTGTCTGTAGCTGTAGACACCCTCTAAACCATACGGTAAACACAGACACATGCAGACCCTTGGGGCTTAAAGGCTTGCAGACTTCTGACTTGATTTCTCCACATAGCCTTGGAGATGTGGTAAAAGGCCATACCCCTGCCCTGTATGGAGGAAGGACAGTCAGTGGGCATGGCATGAACTACCAAAGTAGTTTTCTCTGTCTGAGGGCAGCTGAACCTGTGGAAGATACACCTTCTTTTCTAAGTAGGCAATTTCCTACCTTTCCAGTAGGTTTCTTTAACTGCCTGCTCACACAGATGCCTGTTCTGGGATCCCACTGGACCGTGCAGCTGCCACTGCTCAGGAACACTGCATTGTGTGACCTAGCTCTGTGCTGAGACTTGCCAGTCAAATGCAACTAGACTTTGTGGGTAAATCCAAATGCTACAGGGATTCTTTCCCGACTCTCTCAAGTTTGTAAGGCTGTGCCTAAGCTACACAGGATGACCCCAAAACAACTGAATCTTTCTTACTTTTTTTGTACCTGTGTGTTTCTACTAAGTACAACAACTGAGGCAGACAAGCAAGTACTTAAAATCCAGTTCCTGTTCATGCTAATATCCCAGAAGTATGTGCTCACTGTGATGACAGTATTTGATCACTGTTAGAGATCGTTTCTGGTTGTCTTCCTTATGTTCAGGTAGCCAACACCCAGCCATGACTCGCTGAGTGACTTCTGCTAGGTAGAAGTGCTAGAGGGAAATATGCTCCAGACTGTGAACCAAGAGATATTGTTGTGAAGATGGGGCAGGCCAGAGGGAAATGCAGCAAGAAAGGAGCAAATACAAAGGCTGCAGGGGAAGCAGCAACATTCTTAAGGGATTATTTTTCCAATCAAACAAAGGCTGAAGGATTAGGGCAGGACAGAGAGGAAGGAAGGGGGAAGGAGAACAAGAAGCATGTGCATGGGTAGTAAGAGAAGAAAGAGAAAACAATAATTAAATTAGTTACCTGCTTGACTCATTGAGTCAAAACGTCCTGTGTGAGATATCATAGCTTATTAATTGACTGAAATCCTATAAAATACTTGACAAATGAAACAGATTTGTAAAATTCACACAATTTTATGATACATTAGCTTTGCTAGTTCTGTTTTGTACTGCCCATTATTTATCATCTGGAAAAAAAGAGGCTGCCAACCATCCATGTAAATCAAGGCAAAACACTTTCTACTGTCAGCACAGGGTGAGACAAGTTAATGACATTACTGTGAGAAGTAGTGCAAAGTTACCAGCATGCAGCACTGGGATCTACACCCGTTAACAAAATACGCAGCCACGTTCTGGATCACATTCTGTGCAGTCCCTAAGTAAAGCATAGAAACAGTCACCTCGATGACAGAAACTTCATCAGAAAGCAGTGTTTGTTCTCCATGGAAGAGCAAAATGTTAAATAGTATGCAGAGAAAGAAGACAAGTTTGAAATGACGTTAACTCACCAACTGCACTAGCAGACACTCTGTAGTTTCCAGTGCCTTTCCAGCATTGCTTACAACACCTGTGTGTATGGACTTTGTATGCTTTCACTGAAAGATTCTGAAATTACTTAGAAGGATTTACTTGCATGGCAAAATTTTCACCACTGTTCTCAGATTAGGTCTTTGGAAATGAAGGCCATTCCTTTGGGGATGTTCAGAGGCCAGAAAGAATGCAGAAAGAGTTGGCAAGTGTTTGTTGTCATTTTCGGATGAGTTTTTCTGGGGCAGGTAGATGGATCAGAGTGCATTTACTGGTTCCTGGTTAGTCCGGTCCCGGGGAGCTGCCCACTGCCTCCAACTGCTGGCAACAGCTCTGTCCCTTCAGGGCAGAGAAGAGAAGGTAAAATACCTTTCGCCTTTAATTATAGCTTGTTCTCACTCCCCAGTCCTAACTAACTGCTGATAACACAGTCACCCAGAGTAAAGCCTAAGAAAGGAACTGATGTTCATAAGTACAAATAAATGTGCTTCCTGCCCCTTTGAGGTGGGAGGGGAAATTGAAACAAATCTTGCCCATGCCAGAGACAACATTCTGTGCAGACTGTATGTTGCTGTGCCCCTTGTACCCCAGCCCCACCTGAGACGGTCTAATTATTTGCGAAGTGCCAGCTTCATCAATCTTGATAGAAATGTATTGAGGCCACTTGGACTACTGTCAGGTAAATTAGATACTTGTTGCACAGCTTATCCGGTTAAGAAGTCCCAATAGTTGCTCCATAGTAAATGTTCTCTAGAAGTCAAAGCTTCTGAATTCATTCTCTGCTACAAGAATGCCAAAGAATTGACCTTGATAACTGAGTCATTCCACAGCACAATGATGATTAGGAAGTGGTTGAGATTTTAAACCTGTAATGGTTTGAAAAGCAAAACAACGAGGGACTCAAGTCAGAAATACAAAACAAGAGAAAATTCAATGGTACA
>JANHFX010019623.1:0-46699 GCA_027560015.1 Chloroceryle amazona
GGTTGGGTTTTGGGTTGTTTTTTTTTAACTCTTTTGCCTTTTTTTTCACTTTTTTTTTTGTTTTTTTTTTTTTTTTTTTTTTTTTTTCTTTTTTTTTTTTTTTTTTTTTTTTGTGTGTGTGGGTGGGTTTTTTTGTTTGTTTAGTTTGGTTTGGTTTTTTTCCCCCTGGATTTGGAATGGCAGGCAGGTTACTTCAAGGCCTGGCCCAGAAATTACCAAGATTCAGCAGGTACAAAAGTGCTTTCAGTTTTTGCATGTATGACACGAGTATGCAACAACTGAGCTGGAAACAGTGACAACTGGAACACACAGTCAGTTATGTGTCTTGAAGACATCCTTGATTTTCTAGCTGCTCACCCAAGACAAGAAGGCAGGATAGCTGTTGTGAGTTTGACTTACCTGGTTCCCAGGGGAAGCTTTCCTGGTTTGCACTGAGAGTTATGCTCAGCACTTTCACCTACGTGTCTCTAAGATACTTGCTTGGATTGAGAGGTGCAGGATGCACTGTACAAGAGAGCATCAGTCCTGCTTAGCTCTGTCTGGAAGAACAAGTCCCTTTCTTACAGACATCACTCTCTGGGTCTGGAAGGGGGATGAAGGACAGGTCTGGGATTCTGGATCCACAGCTGTTCTGCTGCCAGCTGTCTTCTGCTCTTGCAAAAGCCAGGTTGTCCCTGTGTAATAGAGTAAAGGTCCCTGCACAACACAGACGAGCAGGGTACATTGCACAGCCAGACTGTGTCCTGGCAGTGCCACACCAGGCTGCCACCAGCACCCTGGTGGGAGAGGCTCTGGTCCAAAGTGGAGTGTAGGAGCATGTGTGAAGTGCATATCCTAAAAGGTCCAAAGTATTTAGACACCTTTGCTTTGTGCCTGCCTTGTTCCTCTTGGTACTGTTGCTAGTGATGGGCCAGAGCAGTCACCCTGTAAAATGAGGCTGTGGATGTGAATCTCAGAGTGGAAACTTCATGCTCTTCATTCCCTGTTGCTGCTTAGAGCTTGATGTTAGAATGTGCATAGCCACATTCATTTCTGATGTGTCTTAATGTCTCCCCTATGTTCCCCCCTCTGCCTCCCCAGAACATCAACGCAGCTCAGTCCAGCTTCTTACCTGAGAAAGAAAAGCAGGAACTGCTCCACACGCTGTATGAAGCCTACGGGATGGTCCCCAACTCATCTTGACCCATCCCTGCAAGGCAGCATGGAGTGGTGGCTCTTCTTCATGAGTGCTTGACGCTCCTCTGTGCTATCAGGAGCACCAGGAGAAGGCGTCCAAAGTTGGTCTCTTACTGGCAGCTCTGTGTTAACCCTTACAGTGCTAAGCAGAATCAGGCTGTCACATACCTATCAGCCCTGGAATCTCTCTCCCAAATGCATCTCCAGCTTCCTATCTTGCTGTGGTGCAAGCAGGTTGAAACTGCCTCCTGGCCTGACTCCCTTCTCTGTCGGCCAGTCAGTCTCTGTACTGCAAAGGAGAACAGAACCACCTCCCTTGCTTCCTCCTTTTCCCCCCATGCCTGCTTTATCTGTCCTGCCTTGCTGACCTGCCCAGCCCTTGTCTGCAGCGCAGAAATAACCACCCTTAACTGTGACTGTGGCCTGGGTTAATCTTCACCTTTCTAGGGAAAAGCTGGGTTAGTGCTGATGGGAAGTGAGCAGGCAGCTCACAAGCAGAGGCTTTATTCCCATCCCTGGGGTAGGAGGGATTGGCCACAGCAATATTTACCCAGGGTTAGTCATGTACTAACGAGACTGGAACAAGCTGGAAGCTGGTGCTCTTGCCTGTGTACAGGTCTGAAAGGCATTTTAAAGTATCATTTTTTTAGCATCCTTTCTTAGACGAGGACTCTCACTCGTCAGCCTCTCGATGTCACCGCTGCAGAAGCGCACACCTTGGGCTCAGGCTCCGTGACCATGCTCACACATGCATAGGAAGTTGGAACATATGTACCCTTTTGGGCCAAAATCTGCCTTCTGGGACTTTTCCCGCTGTTGTACTCATCCTGGAGAATTCCTGTGAGCTGCTGCTTGCTCTTCAACTATCTTTGTTTAGGACTTTGGATAATGATGATGGATTGCCTGCTGTAACCATTCTGCCCCCCTCCTGACTTGACGTAACCTTTAGGCACCATTAAAATTGAATAAGTAAATTAATAAGCTTACTGTCACGTATTGCCTCAGGTCCCATCTGAATGGCTTCCCTCACTCAACACTGGCTAGAAGTCAGATCTTAAGTTTGGTGGAGAATTTCTATGGAAATGCCAAAATTCCTAAGTGATTTCGGTGCATTGTTATTTTTAGTTAATACACAATAGAGCCGTGCATCCAGAGAAGAGACCATAATTTTCATGAGTGTGTGGTGTGCTTTAGCATCCCAGGTGTCTGCCAAGATGCATCCTCCAAAGATACTGTACCAAAAAGTGGCCTCTGACAAGAGGCTGTGGTCACCATTACCACGGACAGTGTGTGAGGCTGGTCCAGTCTCAGCCAGCAGCAGCCACACGCTGGGAGTGTTTCCATTCTTTCTGGGTTTCCGTATTTGTCTTCTGAGTAAAATACTCATTTCTGAAGTTCATGGTGCATATACACGCACATATACAGCTAGATAGATGGATGTAAGAGAGTGAATTTCTTACTTTTATAAAGCAAATGATAAAGCATCACTTTGAAGAACATGATTGCAGTACAAACCAGGCTTTTTTGGGTGATTTTTCTCCAAAAATTGTTTCTGAAGAAGAGTTGCTTGTTTGGATTCTGGACAGTTGATTGTTAATCCTGTTAAATAAAATAGCAAATTTCTATTAAAAGACAAATCCTCTTACCTTTCTCTTCAAGGGTGGCCATTAGGAACTGTGGGCTACAACATGAGCCATCATACCCCTGCTAGAGTGCAAGGCTTAATCGGTAGGTGTGGTGGGGACTTTGGCAGCCCCGTTCCTGCCTTTTCCTGTGCCAGGTCAGAGCACATGGCCAGAGGAAGGCACTCCTGCTCCTTTGCTAGCCAGGCAAGTTGGGTTTATGGATGCAGGTTGTTTCAACCTCAGGTGTCCTTCTTCATTCCATCCCTGAGGGGGTGTGTATCAGCACTAGCAGCAGCAGCACCAGCACTGTGTACTCTCATTTTTGTGGGCATGTGTCAAAAATAGTTTACAATTTAATTTCCTTCCCCCACCCCATGTCCTGAGTTTCGCCCAGTCAGTTGCTGTGAAGAGCCAGCAGTGGTGCAGCCAGGTCTGCCTGGCTCTTGGGCTGCACTGTCAGGAGTGGTTGCTGGAAGACTTTCTGATCCTTTAGTGCTCGGTTAGAGTTTCGGGAGGTCCAGTGTGTCCCTTCACTCAGCTGCAACGAAGGGCTTGGAGCAGCCATGTGCTCAGCACTTTGCAAGTCAGGATGTGGCTGGATTAATCCAGCCCTTGGTCTTTCAGCACAATTGGTGATGGCAGCTGAGCTGGCTCTTTTGCTTGCTGGGGGAACCTGATGCCTCTTGCCTGTCCTCTGAGGGTAGTTGGTCAGCAGGTCCCTAATCTTCTGCCTAAATATAATTGTGGAATGGATATTTTCTGACCAGGGAGACCTAAGATTAGCCTGCATTTGACTACTGGAGGTTTTGCATGGTCCTTCTTCACCCCCTTTCAGCTTTCTCTGTCAGCATGAGCCAAAAATACTGCTCAGTGGCAGTGAGGAGAGCTGGAAATGGGGCTTAAAGACCCAACTGTGTGGTCAGCCAAGCCTAGGAGCTACCTGCTGTTTTTACCCCTGAGCACAGGGAAATGGGAGCAAGCTCTTGGCCGCCGTCCGGGCACAGTGGTGCAATAGTATCCAGGCAGCTCCGGCGGCTGAGCTGCTTTGCAGCTGCCAAAGCAGCAGATACAGCCACTACCTGGCTGCCAAATCCTTGTTTCCTGTGGGGGCTGCAACCATGGACATCTCTGTGCTGGCCCTACTGCCGGTGCTCCTCAGAGGCCCACAGACAATTCTTGCTCTGTCTGGCAGCCACTTCTCTGCTAATTTATGACCTTGTTTTCTTTGATGAATCTCAAACTCGTAACATTCAGTTCTTCCCTGGGCTGTCAGGGTGATGCTTGTCCTGTCCCCAGCGGAGAGTATTTCTCAGGCCAGCTCTGCCTTGTCCGCATGGTGGCCATCGGTCCCAGCCGGGCTGTAGCTGCCTCCTGCAGCTCGGGTGGGATCGGCTCTGCCTGGACTGGGTGAGACGCCAGCAATGTCTCCAGTGGCTCTGTGCTGCAGAGAGAAAACTCCCCTTCCCACTGGCACCTCTTCCACTGATGAGGGTCATGCTGAGTCCCACACCAGCCTTGTGCTTGACTTCTGGGGCAGTGATGTGGATGGGAGCAGTGCTCCCGCAGGTGGGTGAGACGCTGGTGGGAAAAGTGCTGCCTGGCAGCAAGGCTTGGAAGGTAGATGCAGACTTTTAGCATTTTCTGTGCCAAACTACACCTGCTTCTACCTGCGTGGGGTTCCACAGCCCCAGATGGATGTGACTGTCTTGTAACACAGCTTGGTATTTCTTTCGGGAAGCTGGTGTAACCCCTCAGCAGCTCAGCCAAGTGCAAGGCAAAAGGAGAAGAAGAAACATCCAGACAGAGACAACCCCCTTCAGTACTTGAAGGCTGTGTTATTTATTCCAACAGCTTATATAGTTTTATCAAACCATCTTTAACACAAAACATGTCTCCTAAAAGACAGAATGATGTGAGATCCTACCAGAGATCATCTCAGCTAACAGCTTGCAAAGTTAAGCCTGAATTTCAACAGTCAAACCAGCAAAATATTTCTTCCCTTAACAATATCTTAAAATGCTAAAACCCAAAGAAAAAGATGCCTGTGGCTGGTGCTGCTGGGGCTGTAGGTGGAACTCATCCACACAGAACTGTGCTTTGGTCCTTTCCTGATGCTAAGTGGCAGCAGCACAGGTGAGTGGTGCTTGACATGAAGGCAGTGGGACTGGCTGGGTCCCTTCCCCACTGCTCACCCTGACAGGGGGCCGCACGGTCGGCCCAGAGGCCAGGTCAGATGAGGGTGAGGCTTAGAAAAAAACAATATTCTAAGTTTCTAACCTATTGAAACAGAATAAATAAAAGTCTAAATTTGCAAAGGAGGAAGGTACCTTGGATAGGCAAGTCTGATGTGTCTATTATTACTGAAATCGGTTTCTCCCGTAGGGGAAAATTGCAGCTAAGGCATCTTGAGAATGGCTCATATCACTACAACCACGGCAGTGTTGCTCTAAATCGTTAGGGATGGGAGCAGAAGTCTTGTGGAGGTGCCAGTCCTTGTACAGCATCTTGTGGCTCTCTAAACAAAAATGGGTGCAGCAGAGGCATTTGAGAGACAACTTGCTGTTCCAGGTTGGCTTTTGTCTGCAGAGTCAACGGCAAATTCTTGTCTAATGTTCACAGCAAGACCCTCCTCCTGCCCATCCCACCCCCTGTACACTGTCATGGGGAGGGGCTGTTTTCCTGCCCCTTTGGTCTTGCTCCAGGGTCGTTCTCAGAAGAAGTGGCATCTCTTTGGCTTTCTGCAGAAGGGAAGATTGGGGAGAAGTCAGGGTTACCTGCTGCTGAAGGCACAAGTGATCAGTTATTGCTGTAGCTGGCTTGATTCCAGTTGCCACCTGAAGACCTATGGCTACCCTCCTGTGGCCACCTAATTGGCTTAATAGTGTTGGGCTCTCCTCTCCCATTCCTGGAGTACAAACTCAGTGCATCTGGTGATGTTGAGAGGGAGCTTTGGGTCAGGGCTGTGCTCCTCTTGTGTAACCTGTAACTTGCAAGTGTTCCAGGAGTAGTCTGACTGGCAGCTTCCTGAGTGGCTCTCTGTTAGAAGAGCTTTAATTTGTGCTTATTATGGATGGGTGTATGGACATATGCTAGTATGGACATGTTGAAAGAGGTACAGTTGGGGTAATGTGCTTTTAAAGTGTTTTTATAGTTACAGATTGTAGGCTGGAGCAAGGGAAAAACTGAGTTTACTCTCTGTGGTGGTGCTGTGTGGTTTATTCCATACTAGTGAAATCAAAGTGGCTGTTTTGCTTGTTCTCTGAACAGAGGATTGGTGCTTCTTCTAGTCAGCTGGCTGGCATATACTGAGCAGGGTGACACTGCTGCCATCTTTGGGATACAGGAGGAGATTTGGAGATGGCTCGTGGTGTTTAAAATTATTTCTGTTGTTATTTAAAATACTGTGGAACTGTTAGAAGGCTGATTTAAAAAAAAAAACAAAACAGCAAAACCAGCCAACAAAGGAAGAGCAAACCACAACGTGCCCTATGCTTGATTTTTATAAAGCTGAAAGAATACATGATGGGTAATTTGCCCTTGGTCAATCCATGTCTGGTTCAAGCTCCAGTGCCTCTACAAAGCAGCTGAGCAAAGGGCCTTGGCTGGACCGTGTAGCACTCATGTGCCAGGAACACCAGGACCATCCCGTTCACTGCAAGAGCCCCTCAGCCTGGGGAGTTTCCCATTAGCAAAGTACCCACTGACTGTGAGCAAGGATGTTCCTCCTGAGCATCTGCGTCATGCTCCCCCAGACAGCACCGGTCAGCTGCGCTGCCATTTCGTGCCTGGCCCTTCCAGCCTGAGTGCCAGGAACAGGGCTTACTGGTGTCTGTGGCAGCTCACCTGCTCCTTCAACGGCAAGGTCACCTAGGTCCTCGGTCAGCTTGCGCATGCTGATGGTGGTTGCATCTCGTTGGATGTCGTGGACAGCGTTCCTCCGACCAGCCCGATCGCAGGAAATAAAGTCGGTGTATGTGCTGGACTCTACCTCCATTGCATCTCCATATGCCTGCAAAACGCTGCAGAGAAAACACAGCTGTGAGGTCAAGAATGCTCAGCAAGCCTTGAGTCATGGCTCCCTCTGGGTTAGGTTACTCCATGGACTTAAATTACAGGATGAAAAAATAGTCCCTGTAACTCTGCTCTGGTTCCTCTAACAGCAGCTACTGAAATCTCAGATATCAAACCCATCATGTGGTGTGTTGGGTCACCCACCGTGCCACGTCACTCACCGTGTTGGCTGAGGGTAAGTAAGCAAGAAGGATCTGTTCCAGCTGCTTTACTGGTCCTTGCTCTGTCTTCCCATTTCAAAGTAAGGCAGACAGGGAATTTGCCTTCCCTCTTGAGTTTCTGCCCTTCTCCTTAGAAGCTGCAAGGTCGCTCCCAGTAGCTTTTTCCTACAGAAACAGCCTTAGAGAAGAAGCTCTCCTTCCTCCTCAAAATGCCACGGGAGCTTTGAACAGAAGCCAAATTTGGCTCTCTGCACTGGGCGGAAGGGGTGCCGATCCAAGCTGAATTTGTAATGGGAAATGAGCAGGCCCCCGACGGGTACCTGCTGAAAGCATGGGGAGCAGGGCAGGATTTTGCAGCGGCCTTGGATCAGTACTGGCCTCCACTGGCTGTCAGATGTCACTGAAAAAGTGCTGGGCTGGACTGCTTTGAGATAAGCACTTTACCATGTGAAAATCAGCCCTTGAGTCAGACGTTTGGATCCCTTCACTCTGTATTTGTGTCTGCGCCAAGCACAGAGCACAAAGAAAGGCTGGGAGAAGCCACTTGTCACCCGCGAGCTCCACTGTGAGCCAGCTCAGTCTGATGAATCCTTGAGTTGTTGGGTTTTAGTTTTAGCTGACAGTTTAACTTGCCAGCATTTGTACAACACACAGAGTCCAAGGCCCTCGGCAGCTCAGGGAACATATTGCAAGCGTCTTGGCTCCCAGGCACAGAGTGCCCACTGCCTCTGCTCTGGAAACCTGGTGCTCTTGGTGCCTTCTCCTGTTTACTCAGTTTGGCACTTTGTTATTTGGTGTAGAAGTTAGAGATTAATTGTTGTCTTATCTGTGGTTCTGCTTACTGTAAAAAATGCCTTTAGCCCTGCTGATGTCAACGATTGAAGGAGGTCCCAATTAGAAATGCTCATGTTTAATGGAAAAAAATCAACTACTTGTTCACTTGCTTTTGTGTCTTGGGGTTAGTGACCCACTGAGAAATCTGCTTAGCCTCCCGTACAAATCCTGCTTAATATTTGTCTTCCTACCAGGGAAATCTGCTGGCAGACCACCAGCCTGGGTGGGAATCACACTCCTCACTCTATGATTCCTGATGTTACAGCAATAGAAAGAAGATGCTGGCAAAGATGCAATAGCCAGATAAAACAGGTTAAATTCTCCCCATTCCTGAGACTGAGCAGGGTGCAGTAACCTCAAACCTCCATAAACCCAGCTGCTTTTGGTAGCCCCAGGGACTCCTCTCTTGGTGCCAATGCCAGCTGGGGAGTGCTGGCACTCGCTCACTGGTAGGACATGGGGCTTGGCCCACCCAGACCTCCCAGGAGAACCTGCTTCTCCAAATCCAGCAAATCCTTGCAAACACCCACCTCTTCCCAGAGCTTGGCATCTGTCTAGCCCCTGTTAAATAAACCCCAGGAAAAGCTGCACCCTCTGGCCTAGGAAGGGGTCCTAGTTGTTATTCTTCCTTGTCTTCCCTCCTTCCTTTCCAGGCATGCTCTTGCAGGATGAGGTGCACACTCTGGATCAGGAGCCTGGCTGATCTCAGGAAGCAAAGAGCCTTTTCTGCAGGACAGGATGAGTACCCTTCATTCTCAGACAAATCCTCCTTGCAGCTCATCAGAGTTCAGAGGCTTCTGAACTTAAGTAGCTGATGGAGAGATGCCACAAGGACTTGGGAGACTTCCCTAAAAGTAGTCCACACAAGCCTGGGTCTACATCCACATCAGTGAGGCCAGTCCAGAGCTGATATGCTCCAGAATCCTGACCTTTCACCAGGGGCTGGGCCAGCTGGTTTGCAGGACAGACCCCATACACTAAGGAGCAGGAGCTGGCAGCCCCCAGGCTGCAGCATTTTCATAGAATCATAGAATCACAGACTGGTTTGGGCTGGAAGGGCCCTTTAAAGCTCATCCAGTCCAACCCCCCTGCAGGGAGCAGGGACATCTGCAACTAGAGCAGGGTTCTCAGAGCCCTGGCCAATCTGACCTGGAATGTTTCCAGGGATAGGGCATCAACCTCCTCTCTGGGCAGCCTGGACCAGGGTCTCACCACCCTCAGTGTAAAAAATTTCCTTCTCTCTAGTCTGAATCTCTCTCAGTTTAAAACCATCACCCCTTTTCCTGTCACAACAGGCCCTGCTAAAAAGTCTGTCCCCATCTTTCTGACCGGTCCCTTCAAGTACCAAAAGGCCCCAATAAGGTCTCTCCGCGGCACGCTGGAAAACCCCAATTTTCCCCGTGTCTCCTGGTGCAGCTCCCAAGGGTAGCTGCGCTCAGCTGCGGCAGCGCTGCGCCGAGGGGCTAAGTCCCCCACCGCGTGGGGACAGGGTGGCATCTCCAGTCAGCGGAGGGAAAGCCCGGGTTGCGTCCCGGCTCGGTGGCCGGGAGGTGGCGTGTGAGATTCAGTTATCCCCGCGCTGGGCGAGCTCCTGCCTCGGCTCTCCACGCACAGAGCCGGGGCGGGTTCAGCAGCAAAGCTTTCGTATTTGTGCAGCTCCTTCGGGATTTTCAAGGTGGGTGGCTCTCAAAAGCCTTGCAGCGAAACTCTTCCCCGCTGGCAGAGACGCTCCAGCCTCTGCCTTCGGGAAGCTGTTGGACCGAGGAGGTGATGGGAGCAGACGCCTCGATTTTTGATAGAAAACCTAAATTTTTTAAAGAGTTTTTCCACATTTCTGGGCAGGTGCAAAACGGTTCAGTGGGTTTTTAGTCAGTGGAAACATCTTTTAGCATCTGCCAGAGATAAAAAAGGAACTACCTTCCCTCTTGCTCACGTAGTTCAATGTGAAACCACGTCACCGTGGACTGTCAGTCAGCAGTGGCTGGGGTGCAATGGGGGAGCTGCATCCCCCGCTGGCTCCCCACCTTCGGTTGTTCGTGCTCCCCGGGGGCCGGTGGGAGGGAATGATGGGCCAGCTCTTGCCAGGCGTTACAGAACAGGGCCTGGACTTATGTTTCCGTAGTGTCTTGTGAGGAGTAAAAAAATCTGGAGCTGTAATAGTCTTGGGTTTGCTGGTGTAGACTTGGCTTCCGGAGCTGAGACCACAGCTGGGCTCGCCGGCATTTTCCAGGGAAGTCACCCAGCAGCTGACGGAGCAGCTGGCTCTGCTCTGGGGGGCTGCAGCTAAACCACCCCTACTCGTATCGGGGCTGAATTGTACCCATTTAGAACATGGTTGTTAAGAAACGAAAGCATTACATTTTTCTTCTGTCTTTTGCAAGAAGAAACTGGGGCATTTCTTTTGGGTCAGCTCAATGTCCCTCTCAGTGCCACTGACAATCCAGCATTTATTTCCCATTTCACCCCTTGCTCGCTTCTCCACAGCACAGATCCCAGAAACTACAAGCAAACAGTTACTGCAAATAATGTAAGAGTGGCAGACAAATGACTTGGAAACGCTGGAGGGAGGTTAAACTCCACTCAGCACCGTGCGCCTGCAGAGCAAACACAAGCCCTGCGACTTGAGCCAGTGGCCAGGCTTTAGTTCTGCAGGGTCAGATGGATGCTACAGGCACACCCAGCCCCCGACTCCAGTTTCAAGGAAACCTTTCACACGATATTGCATCTGTCCCTTGCCAAAGTTAAACCTTAAGCTTTTTATGGCTAGGAAGGGCTATTTTTGGAGTCGGCAGTGGTGCTGGCTATCTGCAGGCTGGGCTGAATTCAGCCAGCTTCCCCTCCACTGCCTGCTTTGTGTCTCCTGTTTGCTCTGCCTCTCTTACCTCTTGCCTTCCTCACAGTGAGTTTGACGAGCCTGCAGGTCAGAGAAAGTCCCATGCATCTCTGCAGGCCATCTGTGACACTGCTGGGCATGAGGAGGCTCATGCTGCTGCTTAGGCATACTTGCCATCAGGGCAGCCAGCACAGCACCTCGGGCTGCTGCCAGGAAGGAGGTTCAAGGGTTAAACCCAGCAGTGGGATTCCCTGCTGAATGGAGCCCTGCTCCCACCTCCCTGTTCCTTGGGGGTGAGCAGGGGCCACCCAAGGAGGAGAGCCCTGCACCCCGGCCACCTCTGTGGCCACAGAAGGCAACCCCGAGGGCAGGGTCTGGGACAGCAAGATCCCCGGTGGCAGGAGCCTCAACTGTCTCCCGTTCCGGGGTGCTGCTGCCAGTGGCAGTTGGGACCAACGGCTGCAAGATCTTATTGGACATGGCTCCCTCATCACACAGCCTGTCCAGGGACATGCTGTCCCACCTGCTTGTTGTCAAACCAGGGGATCTGACACTCTCTTTTGGCCCCCAAACTTCTGGAGTCAGAAAGCCACGAAGCCAAGCTCAACTTTGCTGTGTTTCTTTTGTGACACTTTGAAGTTCTGCTGGGGAACAGAATGTAACCCTTTCTTCTGCTCTTGAATCATCGCATCCCGCTTCTCTCCCCTTCATTGCCAAGCTGCAGGGACCAGTCGTATGGTTGCCTTTGAGCTCTCCACATTGTGCAATGCCCCTTGCCCTTTCATTCCAGGGTACAGTGACTATTATTAGACCTCTCCTGCTGGGGCCGGATCCATAACAACAGCAAAACATACTCCACAGCCCTGCTGGGCTTTTAAAATATTTACAGTGTAAGATGGTTTACTGCAGAGGGGAGCCTGGTAGAGCACAGAGACAGAGACGGGAGCCCCGGGATTTCTGTGCTTCCTGTGGGTCTGCTGTGAGGTTTCCTGCTGGGAGAGTCACATCCAGCGAGGAGGAAAAAAATCCCATAGGGCTGAAGCCAGCACTTGAGGTCAGGGGGTTTCCACCAACTGTCTGACAACTTCCAGCTGGAATTTCAGCAAATTTTCCACTGGCTCTTGTCTGGGAACATGCACAAGGGGTTGCACATCAAAGATGGAGGGCTCTGTAACGGTGTTATCGGGGTTAGAGTATTTTTAGGCCTGTGCTCACGCCTTAAAGGCCTCACTATGCCTCATGACCCCCAGGAACTAGAGCTTAGATCCACGGCCAGAAGCCAAGCTGAAAATGCAGATGTCCTGTTGGGAGCCCAATCTGTCAGCAGCTACATATGCAACAAGCATTGATAAGGCTGGTGACAGGGTCTGTGCCAAGCACAGAGCTCCCCTGCTTTCCTGCTGGGTCTGTGTTCTCCAAAGTGGGGTGGTGGTGGATCTTCCTGGATAGAATTGATGTGCTCCAGACTGCTAAGCCCCAAGTTCTCCAGCTGGCTGTGAAAACAGGCAGGGCCAGGGCAGCAGCCTGATCTACCAGAGCACCTGTGTCCATCTCATCTGCTGAGCTCCTTCTTCCCACGTGCGAATAGCACAAGAAAGCCTCACCGCAGTTCAGTGGTGCAGAGATGTCACGGGTGGGAATGGCTCATTGCTGGTTTTGGAAGGCTTTTGCTGTGGGATTCCTCATAGTAACTCTGCATCCTCTGGCTCCCACTCTAAATACAATGAATCCCCCCAGTTCAGACATCACAGCTTCTCCAGGCACTGCAGTGGTTTTGCAGGAACACAGCTACTGGGGTTCTCTAGGACTTAGTGGAAAATTGTAATAGGTGCAGGGGAAGAGCAGATACAGCAGGAGGACTGAGGCTTGTTGTACATAAACAGATCCCTTCTTTCGCTATGGTCTGGTTTTACAGTATAAAGATCACTTGATACCTGTAGAACTGGTTAAATAATTGCTTAGCCCCAGGTTTAAGATTAGGCTTAGACTGACTTCTCTATGACAACAGCCTTGCATTTAGCTCCACCAAGCTCCCCAAACCCCCTCTCCTCCCTTGTGGCCTTCAGAACATCCCCCAGGATGTCCACTGCAGTGTCTCTGCTGTCCCAAGGCACCTCCTGCTGCCCCACATCCTCCCAGCTGCTGCCTGGCTCCCAGCTGACCTAAGAGATGCTCCAGACAGATTGCAAATTCACGGCCGACCCTTGGCATCGGGGCAGGGTGAGTCTGCACTGCTGCAGTCCCCAGGGGAGAGAGGAAGGCGTGGGGAGGAGGGGGGGGATGTGAGAGGGCATTTCTCAGCCCCACCAGCATGCTCAGTAGCATCAGGACATGTGGGCAAAGACGGGAGGGAGGCACCTGTCCATCTGTTCAGCAGGAGGGCAGCCAGTGCCCAGCTCTGGCCACACGGCACTGCCAGCCTGCATCCCCATGCCCAGAACAGACAACACCCCTCTGCCAGTCCCCATAGGGCATGGGTGCTGAGTGTCTGCTCCAAAAAGCCTCTGCCACAGGAGGGATCACAGTTTGCCTTGGCAACCGAGGTTTGATGGAGATCTCTGCTCCTCCCTCCCCTTAGCACTGAACCTCGGCTGCAGTTTAAGCCTCTTCTGCAGCTTCTCACTAAGTTGATTAATGGGAATAATTGGTCTCTTTGTGCATCTGGAGACAGTTGCCGTGACAGCAGTTGTATTTTTGTTTTGTTCCCAGGTCGGGCTTGTTTTTCACATCCCACAGCTTCGAGGTGCTAATAAATCAGGGCACTCTGGTCGTCCCTCCCCACCTCCAAAAGACGCACATCTCTCCAGGGGATGAGGTGGCAGAGCTGGAGGAGGCCTGCCTGGCCCCGCCAGCCCTACAACATGGGAGGTTGGCACCTTTCTGCTCCCCATTTTCACCCCCTCGAGCCAGGCTCACAGTGGGTGGACACAACTCCCTGACTCCTTCACAGCAAAGCACAGCAAGCCAAAGCCTTCATCTTCAGCTGGCACAGCCATGAGCCCTCGTCCCCCCTCTGAGCCAGCACCCACAGGTCTCTCAGTCCCCTGCAGAGACCCTTACAAAGCTGTAAGGAGTATGAGGGCATG
The DNA here is from genome assembly GCA_027560015.1 of Chloroceryle amazona. Taxonomy (NCBI): domain Eukaryota; kingdom Metazoa; phylum Chordata; class Aves; order Coraciiformes; family Cerylidae; genus Chloroceryle; species Chloroceryle amazona. The sequence continues at coordinate 13,787 of JANHFX010019623.1, forward strand.
AATCCCTTCGCCATAACTTTTTCCCCAGCTTATTTAGCTGCCTTTATATGTCAACGTATTTTTTCATAAACAAGACCAGTGACTGCATGGAAGATCTGCTAAAGCATGAACCTGCAAAGCAGACAAACCACAGACTAGTCACTTTAAACCTTTCAGCAGCAAAAGCCCCACAGCTGCTGTTTCAGGCGTGTTCCAGGAAGCTCCTGTATTGTCCCTGCTTGTGGCGTCTGGAAACCCCATCACACCTGGGCCACAGGATAGATTCCTTCACAATGGGAATCCCCTTCACTCTTGGATTTCCTGACTTCCCCCAAATCATCCAGGGAGAAAAGTCCCTGCTGGATTTCATCTCAAAGGCTGTAAACTCCCCAGTGGTCCCACAGCTGTTCTGATCCCACCAAGGCACTGACCTCAGAGTAAACATCACCAGCTCAAGCCCCAATTTTGTTCCTGGCCCAGGGACGTTCACCCCCAGCCCAACCTCCCCAACACCTTGCAGTATGAAGGTGAAGTCAAACAAGTGCAGAGGAGATGCAGCTGGGGGTATCTTTTAGCACAGTTGCCCTTACTTATAAAAGGAAAGTTAAAGCCTTGGTAAGTCTTGATGGGATAGCTGTTTCTGGGTGGAGAAAGACCTCTCTAGAAAGGCAAAGGTAAGCAAGATCTTAATTTTTATGTCTAGCAGGAGAAAGAGCAAATTTTTCCAGCTTTTCTTTGTGATCTGAGGAGTTGAGCTCTGCTGGGAGAGGTGTTGTGTAAGCTCTAACTGTGTAGTTTTGGCTGCTGCTAGTTGAGGAGGCTCTACCTAACTCAGGGTGCATGAGGCTGAGAGCCACCCTCCTTGTCTTTTTGTCACTCAGGCTTGCCCAGTCCCATGGGAATTCAGCCTAGATAGGCTGCAAAGAGTCCTTCTGACTCGGTGTCATGTAAAGGAGCTGAGCGAGAAGCTCCAAAACCTCCTGAGGTGTAAGAGCCCTGGCAGTTCCCGGTGGTGCCTAAAAATAACCAGGGCAACTCTTCAGAGTGTCAGTGTGGAATGAGGCTGATTAGCAAAACCAGGCTTAGTTCTGCTCCCTGGAGCTGGTTGCCCTGTCCATCCCCTCCACTGTGCAGAAGAAAGCCACCAGCAGGACTCCCAGCCCTGGGCAAGGGCAGTGCCTGCCTGGAAAGATGAGAGGAGGGGGAAGATCTGTCTCTGGGAGCTGTGAGAAGGGTTGGGTGGCTGTGATGGAGCTATTGGTGGTCTTTCAGGTGGCCTTGTGGCTTCTGTAACCCTTGGAAATCAGTAGTCCCTTTGGCTCTGCTACCTGGACAGAGACAGCTCTGCTGGCCTGCACGGCCCCTTCTCTGAGCATTTCTGTGATGGATGGAGAGTTTTTGTGCATCTGTGTTAGACACTAGCAGCTTGTGATCCTTTCTGCAGGCAGGGTAAAACTGTCTGCGTTCAGTCACCAGGGATCTGACATCCAGACACGAGCTGAAGTGCTGCTCAAGATGTGTCTGTAACATTACACTGGGGGTGCTCAGCGACCGTTGGGAGTTACAGCCTCAAAAAAGGGAAAGCGTCTAATGAAATGAACTGCCACTTGTATTATGGTCTGCTGGAATGCAGCCTGGGTGCAGAAGGGCAGGGGTGTCTGTAGCATACATGGGAAAGATGCTGAATACAAGAGATGAACTTCTCTGAGAGGCCTGCAGGAGGAATGTTTACATGCACCAAAGAACCCTGAGACCCTGTACTGACAGCTCCACACACAGCATGCCTGCAGGGGTTCTGTGTAAGGGAAAGCTCAGTGCAGGAATGAGAGAATGAAAGCAGTAAGGTGATCTGTGGACTAAGGAGATGCTCTGAGCACAGGAGCCCTGGGAGTGAAACCACCGAAAGGACTGTCTGAGCTGGCAGATCTGCTGTTTGTGCAAGTGACGCACAAAGTTAAGTTTTGGGGGTTCCCTGGATCTTGCTGGGCTGGCTCTACGTGCAGAGAAAGTACATAACCGTGTAAGTGAGGCAAACAATGACCTCGTGCAAAGCGTGTGGGCAGCCTGTGAGCAGGACTTGCACGCACTGCTGGTAGGGGTGAGGCCACACAGCACGGCTTGTGCCGGGGCTGCCCTTAGAGTCAGCATTGGAACATGACTTGGTACAAGTATGTGGCTTTCAAGTATGGAAAACTCATCAGGAAAGTCATTAAGGCAGAGTTGTTGATATTTTTTTTTTTCCCCTCTTATCAGCTTTCTAGCACCTAGTAATTAAGAATACAGAGGGAGGTCAAAAGACTTTATCAAACAGGAAAGAAAAATCCCATTTTTGTAATATCTCCTTGTGAATAAAAACTATTCCTAGTGTCAATTCCTACCTGATTTAGTTGACTTTCCTTCTGGACATGACTTCAAAAAAGCTTCATATGCACTAGAGCAGCAGTGTCTGGGGAAGAAAAAGAAAATAAATGTAAGAAAACATTATCTGTGCTTTTGGTGGGAAGCATAAAGCTCAGCTGCTTTTTCCACCATCTGCAATTAGGACAGCAAAGGGGACACAGAGTCTGGCGGGGCTTTGCCCAGCAGGCTCAGCTGGAGCCCAGCTTAGTGAGCATGGAGACACCAAGTGAAGGGCCGTGGGATGGTGGTGTTTGTAAGGGCACCTTCTCGGTGGGGTTTGTGCTGAGGTTTGGCCTCTTGTGTCTAAGAGCAAGGGAAATTCTTCACGGAGAAGTTCTTTTTGGTTTTGCTTCTCTTTTTGCTAACTTATGTGGGTGTGCTGGGGAGAACCAAAGCAACTTGTGCCTCCTGACCTGCACCGCAGGGGGACCTGGGGGCTTCCTCAGGTGTATAAATGACTATTGGCTTGCAGCTCCACTGCCCTTTACAGAAGTGAAAATCCCTTGTCAGCTTCTGAGGCAAAAGGAGAAGTTTGATCTGGTACTTTTAGTTGCCTTGCTGGGTCAGTCTCCTACTCCTTGGGTTTCTTGGCTGTTTGTGCACAGCTGTGCCTTCTCCTGCTGTCCCCAAGCCCCACTCAAAGACATTTCCTCTGTGGCCTTAACATCTGTGGGTGCATTGCAATCTTCTGACCTGTACAGTCCAGCAAACAAGACACTTGCTTATTTTAGCAGCTGTTTCAGCTTTCAAACTTTTTTGGAACGTCATGGACTGGGTTTTTTGTTGTTGTTTTGTTTGGTTTTTGTTTGTTTTTTTTTTTCCACTTTGTCCCAGCAACCAGTATCAGCAGAAAGCAAGAGGTGAACCACTTAACCATATAAGCAGTTGCCCATCCAGCAATTCATCTGTCTGGCCCATATGGGTCAAGTGCCACTGTGACTGAAACTTTCCTATCACTTTCCACACTGGGATGGATCTACAGTCTTTCTCTTTATTTTTTTGACCCACTTTTAAAACTCACTGGTTGTTGGAGCCAACTACTTGCTGGCTCTGGCCCTTCTTCAAGGACAGGGCACTTGCTGCTTCTGTGTGTCACTTTGCCCATCTGTTAAATGGAGCTATTAATACCCACTCCCCTCGCTAGATGTTTCAAATATTTGTAAAGCACTTTTAGGTCTACAGATGACAAGCTTACAGAAGTGGAAAATCCTAATTATGATCATGATAGTAACCAAACAAAGACACAGGGGTTTAACAATGTCCTTTTGTTGGTGTTTACCCCATTTACAGTGAAGCACTTACTGGAAACACTGGACCGGAAAAGAAACAGCATTCCCACAACTCTGGGAATATGCATCGCCCTTTTGGGGCACCAAGCAGGCAAACAAAAGCAGGAAGGAAGAAAGCCAGTTTTGGAAACCCACAAGTCTTTATTTTCTTTCTTTGCCTTCCTGCCTCAGTCTGGCTTGTGTGTTATGCAGCCCAAACAGTTAAACCTCCAGCACTTCAGATGTGTTGCAAAATATCTCAAAATACATGGCCCTCTGCCAAGAGAGGCTTAAAGCAAATTGGAGCAATGATGCTCTGAAGTAGAAGATATCACTGAGCAGCCCTGTTCCCAATGGGATGTGGGGGAAACCCCCATTTGCTCTCAAAAAACATTATTTTGGAGGCAGAAACTCTTTAGCAACTGGTATTGGCTCTCCAAGCCTGCAGCCCTTGTTCTGGCTGTATGTTTCTCCCCATCTGAGAGTCTGCAAATCTGAATATGGGCCCCTTGCTCCATCTCCAAAGGCTCATCCTCTTCTGGCTCATCCAGATCTGCTGCTCCCATGGCACTGGGCAGAGTTCTAAAGGCCAGGCAATAGCCCACCCAGGGAGTTTGGGGATTTTTCTGTGGTGAGGTGGATTAGTCCATGAAGTGTGACTAAGGATGAGCTAAAGTAACTTGTTAAAGAATACTTTACATTTCCTAATCTAGTCCTATAGCCCATCTAGGTACCACGCCTTATTTTGGGGCACCTATGGAGATGTCCATTGGATAGCTAAACATCCATGGCCCATCAGGAATAAACTATAGGGGCATCAGCATGATGCACGTTTGGGGTTCAGATCCCCTTCCTATTTATCAGCTGTTACCCCAAAGGAGAAAATGCACAAAACAAACTCCATGCTCTCAGTATTGCTTCAAACTGAATGTACATTCCAAACAAACCCAGAATCCTTTTTGGCGGAAATTGGCATAATTCCACACAACAGCTGTGATGGTGCTGCTTCAGATCCAGAGGGGAAATCCTTTCTGGTTTCAAGCAAGGTGAGGGCAGCAGAGAGAAGGCTGATTCTCATGTTTCTTGACTCCTGTGTACACGGCAGGCTGTTTGCTGATCTGAGCAGGAGCCTGCTCCTCCCCGAGCAGACCGAGGGACTCTCTCTTTTAGTGCTCAGGCCCCAGCAACAGATGGCATCCTTGGCCTCAGAGGTGCAAGAAAACTTGTAATTGTAGTGGAATATTTTTCATCAGTTACTAATTACCCTGAACCAAGAGGTTTTATAATCCTTAAAATGCAATATCCTCTTAATCATACCCAGGATTGTTTTGCTACTGATATAACTACCTGATGCCTATTAAAACGCCTTCTGAGCTCTTTGTTCCAGTGGTATCTCATGGCAATGAGCATCACAGATTAATTACACTTTGTGGAAACAGTAATTCCAGTGAAGCTGATGACGCTCTGGTGGGGATATGTTTAGTTTATTACATCACTGAAAATATCAACAAAAGTTGGCATTTCAGTGCTCGCTGGGGAGCTCCTGAGGCAGCAGCTTGTGACCGGCAATGTGCCCGCGTGAAAGGTGGTGTGGAGGAGCCGTGTGAAGAGCACTGAGCCTCTCCCAGGCTGTGCTGGCAAGGAAGTGTTTGGGAACTCCCTGTGCAAACCCGAAATGGATGCTGTAAGCTACACCTCCCCATGTGCTCAAAAGGAGTGAGTTTTCAAACAGGGCAATAGGTGGTTCATAGTCCAACTGCTGTTCTTCCAGCTCGTGCTACAGGTGCCAGCTGACTCCTGGAGTGATGTCTCAGCCTCTCTAACTGCTGTAATAAGGAGCTGGGGACAAAGTCTGCACAACTGAACCTTTCTTTCTTACTGGCCAGCGCTGGGAAGCCTTGGGAGCCACTCCCAGTATGACTTGTCTTTTTCTAGTCATGGGATAGAGACAACTAGAAGCATGGGGTTTGGTTTGGTTTGGTTTGGTTTTTTTCTCCTCATCTAAGAAATGGATACTGTGTTGGAAAATTTGATTTTTGGAAACATATATGCAGATTTGGAGCATGGACAAACAATTGGAATCAGGCTTTGAATGTGAAAATGGGAGAGACCAGAACAGGGTGGTGTAGAAAGGTGAACAGAAAGATGGGTTCAAGTTTCTGCTGTTCTTTATGGACTTGCAGATTCACTCCTGATTCTGCCACAGACCTGTATGAGCCCAGGAAAATCATCTGCTTTGTATGTAGCCCATGTAAAATAGGAATATAACGCTAGTGTTTGGTTGCTCAAACAGGCTGGAGGGATTAATGCACAGCAGTGTACTTTAGGAACTGGCTCTGAAATGTGGGAGATCAGGAAATGTTAGCAACTTGGAAAACGTTTTCCACAGTTATGCTGGGTTGTGTGCCTGTGGGTATGCCTCTCAGTGGGATCAAAAGCAGATTTACTTTTCTCTGGAATGAGAGGATAAAGAAAAAAGGCAAAACTCTGCATTCCAGCTCGCCCTGTGGCTGTGCACCTCCTCAGAATCGGCCACTGAGTACAGAACTGCTGGGTGGTTGGAAGATGAATATTATGACCAAGCTGTCTGGGAGCTATAGTGGTCTCCAGTTCTTGGAGACATCTGAGTCTGTGCTCTCTGGAAAGTGTCCCTGAAAATGCTGACATGGGGAACATACACATCTGTGTGGTGCTCATTCTGAAGAACTCAATGTCCTGTTCTGTGCTCAAGATTTATTAAGCACTACTGGTGCATCCATGTTAGTGAAGGGCCCTTTTACCTAGATCTTCACTATCAGTGAATCCAGCTGTTGAGGATCTGTTCACATATCCTTCTTTTCCCAAGCACCATCCTTCAAAAGGGCAGAAATGTGACAATTTCTCATCTGAGTGTTAACAGGGTGGCCCTTTCCAGCCAAGTTGTGTCCCACAGCTACACCTGAGGCACAATGACCTTGCTGTGAGCAAACAGCCCAGGCCCTGAGTGGTTGCAACCATCCAGGGGTCTCTGCCACCTGGTTAAGCTATCCAGAAGTCTTCTCACCCTTATGCTGCTCCAGCACCCCTGCTGCAGCTGCGTCTTGCTCATTGGACCCCAGCGTGTCCTCCTCCTAGTTTGAGGCACCAACCTAACCACCTGGGACATTGCTTCTGTGTTCACAGCTACACTTGGCTCTTGTTCTGCAGAACCATTCACCCCTTCCAAGCCAAGGAAAGTGTTTCCCAAACACACTTTTTGGGGCCAAGGCATTACATGTGTGCGAAAGCTCACCACCGTGGCTCGCTACCAGCTGCTTAGGGGAATCCGGAGAGAGGAGAGAAAGACACACAGCTCTGAGGTGGAGGAATTTGCAAAGCCTCATGAGAATACCACCACATAGCAATTCTTTTTTTATCCAGAGTCTTTGCCTTTTAAAACATTTCATTGGAAAGCTGGATGCTGGCGAGTCTCCGAGCCCGCTTCCGCCACCACGCTCTGCAAAGCCCTCGCTCGCACTTCGAAGGGGAGCCTCGGGCAGCCTGGCAGCCCTAAGGATGGATTCACACCACAGTCCTGCACAGATGACACCGGGTGCCTGTCCCGTAGGCTGGCATCCATTCCCATGTGAGCATAGAGCCACCCCAGTGCTGTAAGGGATTCCCTCCGGCGAGTTGCTCGGGATAAATGGACACATGTCAGAAACGAGGCCAGAAATCCCCGCGGGGTCACTGAGCCGTGGTCCTTTGTGATTTCCAACCACCGACGCTGCTCTCCCTGCCACCCCTTCGGAGCAAGTACTGAACTGTTTTCCAAGAGCAGCAGCAGCCACCTCCCTGCCATCAGCCTACAAAGGGCTTCCCTGAAGAGCAGAAAAACCGGGATAGAGCTTCGTTTTTCAGCCCCCGGCTTGCGGGCAGCACAGGCGGGCGCTGCGGGCAGCCGGTTGGGTAAAGTTAACTCTATCTCTAAACAAATCGCCCTTCTCTAGCGCGGCCCCAGCTCCCATGCTGGGGGCAGCAGCAGAGAGCAGCCCGAGGCTGCGCTGCCAGGCAGCTCTCCTGGCCACCAACCCTCCCAGCCCACGGCATTCCCCACGCGGCAGCCTGCACAGCCCTACTTACGGCCACCCCGGCTCCCGCTGCTCCTCGAATCCCAAATTCCGTGGTCCTGCCGCCGAGGAAGAGCCCGTTGCTGGATTACAGCCTCCTGGCGCCTCTGCCCAGTGTGGCGAGCAGCCAAGCCGGCCGGGGGAGCCGCTGCCAGTTTCAGACTCGCAGTTTCCTTGTACTGGGAGCTGCTAAATGAAGTTGCACTTCTGGGGCCGAGGGGCGTGTTCTCCTCCTTCCCGAGTCAGTCCTTGCCTGCTGTAATCCAATGCTCATCCCGATGATGTCAAGCAGCTATTGCTCGGCTCCTACCTTACAGTGGGCAGGAGGGATCCGTTTTCCTTTTCACAGCGATCTTTGTTTAGCTTCGCCTTGTAACCTCATCTCCCGGCAGCTGCGTGTGCCCGAGCATCCTTCCCCGCTCGGTGCTGCGGCTTGTGCTGCTGGGCGCTTCCTCCCGCCTGCCGTTCCCCCGGGGTTCTCCGGCGTGTACCCCCCAGGTACACCCCAGCTGCACCCCGCCGATCGTCCTCTCGCCAGGACCTGGCCAAAGGCACCATCACACCCCGTGCAGCCTGAGCTATTTTGTACCAGGTGAAGGGCTGCAGAAGTGCCCCCCAAGCAAAAAAATAGCTCTGTGCCTTTTTAGAGCACCTTTCGCTCTCCTGACTCCCACAGGGTTAAATCCAGGTGTGCTTCGGGTTATCTGCCCCTGGGTGCCAGCCTTATTTGGGGGTGAAATGCAAAGCTGGTGACAGCCGTTGGATTTAAGGGGGGACGGTGCTTAAGACAAAGCAATACCACATCTCAAGTGCATTCCTTTGTATCCACCCTCATGTGAAGCACAGCCTGGGAGGTCTCATCAAGCTCAGGGGCACTTCAGGCGAAGAGGAAGTTTTGGCTGTTCTTGGCCCCAGGAATATCCTTCTGGGTGGCATCGTTACCTCCCTGTGTCACATCAGCCCTACCAGTGCGGTGGGAAGGTGTGTGAGCATGCAGGGGTGAACATATCACTGCCTGCTCCTGTCTGAACACCTGGACTGGAACAGGGCCCATCAGTGCTAATTGCTTTGCTGAGAGACTCGCTCCATCCCTGCTGTAAGGACACTCTGGCCCTCAGCTTTGTAAGTGGGACAAGTGGCACAACTCAACTGTGGTGTTCAAAGGGTGTTTGCCAAGGACAGGATCCAGTCCTGGCTCCAGCTAGATGAGCTTTTGTTTCAGGTTGTGAGTAAAGACAGCAGTGTGAGCCATGAGGATTTGGTTCTCCCAACCTGCCATCTCACTGAGCACCAGACAGGCACAGAAATGGCATCTCTGCCATCCTGCAGCTCTCCTGTGACAGATGGGCCCCAGAGCTGTTGGGTGCCACTGAGCAGCACTGGCCTCTCCTCTCATCACCTCCACTGGCTTTCTGTCCTCCAGACAGAACCTGTTTGTGTACACTCAAAACCACACTGTGTGCCACAACAGATACCCGCATTCCCACCATCGCACGCAGCAAGAGATGAAAACACCAGCAAAAGCAGCAGACAGTGCAGGGAGCACCCTGCTGACAATACCAAGGCACAGAGGAAGGGGACCGAACCTCAGCAGAGCAAGCCATACCCATGCTTGGGGCATCCCCAAACAGACCTCGTGTAGCTCTGCCTTCCTGATGCAATTTGGGATTATTTCAAACCAACTCTGGGAAGACAAATTGATTTCCTGAATTGTATCACTCATCAGAAAGTCATCTCTCTCCAGTGCTTTTGAGTCACGCGTTACTACTTACATGAATGTATGGTGAGAGATTCGCTACAGCACCCTGCCTGTCTTGGTGAGATGCAGTGGAAGGAGGAGGGCTCTACCACACTGTGCTGAGGGACCAGTGTGGCCTTGGGACATTGCCCAGTCTGGCCAGGTTTTCTCTTTACTCCAGTTCGTATTTGAAAGTGATTCAGAAGGCTGCAGCTTTATGCTAACACTAGGACTGTGGGGTTTGAAGGCCAAATCTGGCAAGGATGCAAATGCTGCACCAGCAGCCCAGGCATTTTCTTAGCAGGCCATAGCAGCACCGCTACAATGCAAGCAATATATAGCAATGGCAACGGGAAAGCCAGGAGCACAGTTAAAGGAATTTTAAAATTAAGATGTCTTGTCTTAATCAGAGCTCCCAGTCCTGTGTGTCTGGTCCTGGGAACAAGCCTCCCAAACCATCCTTCAAAGAGTCTGTCTTTTTCTGTGCACGCTCACGTGTCCTCCCAGTGACTTTCTCATCCAATATTATCCTCTACAAGGACTGGTCAAATGTTTTTCATCAAAAGTCTTTAAGTAGAAAAATGCAGTTTGTGATTTTCTACAGAATGTATCTAATTTTTTTAATTTTTTTTTTTTTGGTGGCGGGGGAAAAAGTAAATCCTGAGATGACAAAATTTTTGCCTGAAATCTTAACACGTTAGGATACAAATGTGTGGCTTTTAATGTATTCAGCCTCCTTATTTTTAAATGAAAGCTGACATTTTTCTCTGGAAGTCCACCTGAACTTCTAGCTACTTCTTGTGTTCACCACCTCTTGTCCTGTTGCTTTGCACACCATGAGACATTCAGCTGGAGGTGTGGGCTGGGAGTAAATGCGATTCCTCTCTAGCCGTAGCGAGAGGATGTTACAGCTGCCTGGCACGGCACGCTCCGCACGAGGGATGGCATTACAGCCTTGAGCCGACTGACTCAGCTGCAGCCACAATCAGCCTTTAATCGCTTCTACTTTACTAATACGTTTGTCTTTGGTGAGATTTTTGCTGCCTGTTGCATCCACCTGCTTTATACTGTGGTGTCCTGTGTGGTCTAGCACTGGAGGTAATGCCATTGCCGCCCTGAACAACAGGAGGTTTGCTCTGCTCGGTCAGCTGCTGCTATTGACTGTGCAGATGGTCTGCAGGGGATTGTGGTGATTTTTCTTTTAGCTCTGCATCACAGAGTGGGATGCAGAGAGCAACAGCCCAGGGAAAGGATGGTCCTGTGATGCCCTGCAGCCCATGCTGTGGGTACCACCTTCACCCAGTACTGGACAAGAGAGCACGACTCAGGGAAGAGTAAGAACCTGTCCCTTGGGTTGACTGTCAACCTTTAGCTGGAGGAGGGACAAAGACAGAGCAATCTTGTAGGGCAAGTGTCAAAATGAGGTGAGACTGTCCCTGAGGGGGCTAACTCAAAGAAACCCACACCCAGAGCAGTGCTGTGGTGCTGGACTGCATGCTGCCTGATCCAGCAAGAAAAAACACTGCCACAAAGAACTCTCCAGGAAGCTCCAAAGACCAAGAAGAGAAGCTGTCACTTCCGAAGGGTCTGACCTGCCTCTGACCTGAATGTTTTCACAGCCTGAGCCTTGCTTCCCTCAGAAGCTCGTGCTGCTGGGGTTAGAGCAGTGCTGCGATAGCCCGCTGCTGTAGCATGGAACCTCCTCACGTAAGAGCAGCTTCCCAGTGCATTTCTCAGGCATTAAGCTCTCTGTGTCACTTGATGTCATCAAGATTGCAAGGAAATGTGGAATGGCACAAGATACGCATGGAAAAAATGTGACAACCTGATTTTTTTTTCCAGACTTCCTCCCCGCAAATAAACGTTTTAAATAGACTTTTGATCAAAAATCCCCCACAGAATGTATTTCAACAGTTTGCTGGGCTCCCTAAGGAAAGCAAGAATGTCTTAAGCCATCAAATAACAGCTTGCACTTAGAGGTTAATAAGAAGAGAATCCAATAGGTAAGAGCAGCTTTAGTTAGAAGCCACTTTTTGCTGTCAAAGGAAGGACATGTTTTGCTGGGGGTGAAGCAAGAGAGAGTGGGTGTCGGGATGTCTGACTGAATTACTTGGCATTCAAACCCATCTTGTTTTTATAGAAGTTGTTCATCCAGAAAGGTTCATCAACAAGTGAAACATCAAAAAAATCTTGTAATGAGGCTGAACTCATTAGCAAACCCCCTCCAGGGTCACCTCTATCAGTGGGCAGGGTCAAAGAGTTGAACCTGGCAGCGGGGAGCCCCTCTCAGTGCTGGGGCTGGGGGGCACGTGCATCGGCGGCTGGCATGGTGGCTCAGTGTGGGGCTGACATGCCAGCAGGGCAGAGCATGCTCAAGTAACTGTTTACTTTGAGCTGGAGCTATTTTTAGCGCTAGTAATCTATGCAGAGATGATAAAGCTTTTCACTGCAAAGTGAGTGGCTGTGCTTTGCTTCTGGGCATTTTCACTCCGCTAGCTCATCCCTTCCCCATTCCCAGCTGCTACTCCCCAGGGCCCTTATCGCTCTGTCTGCTGAGCCAAACACCTCCAAAAGGTTTGTCCCGGCTAGATAGATAGGTTGGAGCCTCAGTCCAAACTTACTTCCCTCCCCTCCTTTTCCCTAGGGAATGTATTCAGTTTGGAAAAGAAAGGAACTTTTTTTTTCTATAGTCTCCAAAGTCGTGTTCAAAGCCTTTGCTAAAAGCCCATTGTGGACACGCACCCTCTAATCCGTCATTTCTGCAAAATTCCTTCTGTCCAAAGGCTTCTGCAAAATAAATCCCTAGAGGGTTACCTCTTTGCAGCTTCCACAAATACAAGCAGGTCTCAAACTCGGCTGTCTGGCAAACCAGCGTCATCAGTCAGTGACAGCACTGCCCTATGCCCCACCTTCCACCCAAAGGGTCCCAAAGCCCATTACAAACTCCCTTCCACACCCTATATAAGAAGCACTTTACCTGCTGCTGATAGGAGAAAGCGCGGCAGCTGGCTAGCGGCACAAAGACTACAAAACAAGCATAAATCCTGCTTGGTAAGGGATTTGTTTGTCTAGAGGAATCCAGAAGCTTCTTCAGTGTAAACCCACAAAGGTCATGCATCCAAGCACATGCTTCAACAGAAAATCATCCTGCTGGTAAAAGCTTTCATCTCTGGGGCATGGGGTGAATAGCAACATCTCTGTTGGCTTAGGAAATGTTTGGGGGGTGAGTAGGATATGCAAGTATTTAGTAATTAGTTTCATTCTGCTTGCTAAGAAGGCTCAGATATACAGAAAGAGATAAAAACAACTGTCAGAATGAGAAGGTGCAATGAGAGAGGTATGGCTGAAGTTGACTGTCACTGACTGCTGAGGTCTTGCTGGCAGCGAAGCAGGAGCTCTTCTGAGGTCCACATGCAGGTAACTCCTTCCCTTTGTCCGTGTTTCTGCTGGAGGTGGTAGCTGGAAGAAAACAAGTAGCAGGCTGGGCTGGCAGTTGTGTTTCTCCCTTTTGGAGAGCAAAGGCATAAGCAAATAAATGAGATGAAAATAGTCATCTCTGTCAGTTTTATAATCTATGCCAGAGCTACCCAGCCAACAGTTGTGATTTTTCCCCGTTGTTTGGCAACGAGACTGGGATTGCTGTTGCAGATGTGCAGAAGCCGTGTAAATATTTTGATTCTGAGATGTGCTCTCAGCTAAATGGGCTTTCATGTGATTTTTATTCCATGGACTCTGAACAAGGTGGTTCTGCTTTTGAATGGTGTGGAATCAAACTCAGGTTATTAATCCTCTACTGGGAGTCAAAAAACTGCCAGCTTCAGGCTTCACCACATACACTCATCCTCTACCTAAAGTCGGGAAAAAATACAGCCTGACCTCCTGGCACGAGTCTCTGCTTTCCTTGTCAGTTCGTTCAGTGTAACTAGATGCCTTCTCCTGAAGCTGCTGGCCACTGCAACAGCCAGGATAAGCTCAGCCAGGCTGGTCCTGTGTCCTGTGCCATGTCATGCCCTTAGACCCAGGGCCCTTTATCTGTTCTAGCTGTTCCTGAGGCCATAAACACTAAGGCAGGGGAGGTGGAGTATCCCTGTGATTTGGCCTGAGAGCAGCAGGAGTTCAAGCGCTCCATGGGAAGAGCTCCATGTTCTGGTCAGGGAACAAAATATTCTGTTTGTGCTGACAGTGTGCATGAAATAAAGACAGGGTTTCCCAGTGACCTGTGTGCATTTCACTCAGGCATCGCATACAGTCCTCTGCTCCCAGCACTGTGCTGGGAACCTGCCCTGGGTTTCAGGTGTTGTTCAGTGGCTGACACAGGGAGGTGTAAGCACAAGTAACAGGGCCACCCTGCATATGGGGGGGCCCCAGAGAAGGGCTCTGCCACCCTGGGGTGGATGCAGTGGCTGATAAAACCCTGTTCTTCCTTACTGACTGTGTGGGCAGAGTAGGTGCCGGTTCCTGGGAGGAACATGGGATTCTGTGGGGCATGAGATTTGCCAGGAGGCAGATCCACCAGTTCTCAAGTGATCCTGCTGGTGTTACACCAGTGTCTCAGACTGAGATGCCACACTTCATCCCTACTGTAGATATTAAGGCATAGTCCCACCCTCAGAAAGCTTATTCCTTTCAATAGCCAAGACAGACAATAAAGGAGAAGAGGCACTATCGTCTCCTGCTGGCAGTCAGCTGGGGGAAGGACAGAAGGCTAAATGACCGCTACAGAGACAGATTATCACCCAGTCCAGAACATTAACCTTGTCCACACTGTTACTGGCAGCTCCTCCATGTCCATCACAGATGGACAGCCCGATGCTCTTGTGGGTCTCTGCCAGCAGACCTAATAATGGCCAGTCTTACTCCCTGCTGCTCTTGAGATGTATTTTATTTACTGCTTTTTGTGTCCTGACTATTCCTATGTGGTTCTTCCAGCATTTCCAGTTTCTAAAGGGTTCCACTTACTCCCTTAATTCACAGTATCAGTTTCAGATTCTTGCTTTCTCCCAAAGCTGGTCTGGGGTCTTCTGGACAGGTGTAGAATTTTCACTTTTATGCAGGATTACAGCTTTTTGGATGCAGACTTTCATGTTTTCATAGAGGTCCTAGCTGCCACTCACTCTCGTGGATTAAATTTCCTTTTATAACATCTCTCAAGTAATTGTTTTCAGCTTTGTATGCAAGCCATCAGTAGGATAGTTATACTGTTATTTCTGCAGGGACAGATATATTTCTATATTCCAGTGCATGTCTATAGGTTGGCCATCCTGCAAAGGCACGTTCAAGGGAGCAACTTCTACAGCAAGCTAAAGATCTGCAAAATGGCCCTCTACAGATGGATGCTTTGGAAGCTGCCCGTCTCAAGCTGGCTAGAGCCGCTGGGACCTGAGTGGCTAAGCAAGGGGATGCTGGACCAAATGGGTGATGCAGTGCAGAATCACTACCCCAAGTGACCTCAGCTCTCCATCGCTATGGCAACCAGCAGGAGATCTCACTGTTCGGACAAGACGTGTGCTCCACAGAAGCACTGCCTGCTTTCCTGCAGGAATGAGGGCTCAAAATGAGCAACCAGGAAGGAAAATGCTCTTTATTTGGACTAAGAGGCCTCTTTTAGTTATTATTTATCTACATCACCAGGCACTGTGACATATCATTAATAATACAATTACATCTCAGCAGTTTTTGAGGATGAGTTGGGCCAGTTGGACACCCAGAAGCATTCCTTTATAGCTCTTCACTGCTATGGGAGGTTCATACTTGTCTCTCCAACAGCTCCATCAAACACAATGCTTCTGTGTTGAAGGCAGAAGGTCACCAGTTTTTCGGTCTCTAAACCAGTTTGGGAATAAAATCTACTAGCTGTTGCATCGCTGGCTAGCAAGACATTGTGTGAAGCTGAGATCTAGAATTAATGGAGTAACAGACCTCCCTTTTCCCATCTTTATTTGCACAAAAGGGGAAAAAAAGTCTCACTGAATCTACTGATTTATTAGATTTAAGATGCAAAATTAGAGAAACCTCATAGATTTGGTATTGAAATGTTGGGTGTTGGAAGGAGGAGTTTGTGATCTCACTTGCAAAGTAATTGCTAATTTGGAGCAAACCACTACATGATAAGGTTCTTTAACCCAAGAATTAATATGGAGGGGCTTGTAGGCTATGACTTTCACCCTCATTTCCTGCATGCTGACTTCCTCATGTAAACAGGTCCTTTTGGCAAGGCCGGTGGTATATTTATCACTATTTGTTCAACAGTGCTTCAAACTGGGACACCACCACAATGCAAACAATTGAGCTGTGCCTGCTGGCTATGGATCCAGGCCAGTGAGAGCCAGGAGCTGACACTGGCACTGTCAGTGATGGTATCCAAACAAGCTAAGTTTGGGAAGCTGTTAGGAGTCATCTTTCATCATTCAGCATTTTCAATCGGGTTCATATAGTTCCAAGCTGGGTAATTATAGACTCATTATTTTTCCTTTTACAATGAAGACAAGACTGCTAGCCAGGCAGAATAATTCCTCCTGCTACCGTTGCCAAGATATGATAGCACATCTATGCCATAAGGGATGTGTCATGGTATTGGTTTTATTAATGGTAAATAACGGCTCTTCGGTTAAGCAACATCTTAACACCAGCTGCTGCCTAACCATAAAACACCAACTAAATTTCAACCCCTACAGACAGATGATTGAGTCGAGATTACTGCTGCCCAGCACATTCCTTGTTGATCAGCATGCATCAGGTTTTGCACTTTATTTTTTTTTCACTTAAATTAGTATCTGGCTACAATCAGACTTTCATTCGAAAGCCACAAAGACTCATCTAAAAATAAGACATCAAAGTTTCTATGACAGTAACTAGAGGCCGGGATAAGATCAGATATCAGCGGACAGTTCATCCTGTCTGTCCATCTTCACTGGCTAGAGGGAGAGCTGGGTAACTACTGTGGATTAGATACTGACCTTGTAGGCAGCTTCAAGGCAGTGAAACAAAACCCATCCAAGCAGGAAAGGGGTGGAGACACCTCGCTTCTACTGTTGTATCTCACCAAAAGCTCTGTGCTCTTGCAGGGACTATTTCTCAGCCCAGAATCCACTGCTAGTGTGGTGACATTTTCCGATGTACACAGGGGCACCAGTCTGTCCGTTTCTGCTTTGGTTTGATGGCTCTTGCATGAACTTGTCTGAGGACTGTAAGGGTGTGAAATATATGTTTGAGAAAAACAGCTTTAAAAGGAAAATCTCCATAAGAACTGCACTATGGGCCTGTCAAGGCAGTGAGGTCTGCACAAGCCCCTAAAAATGCAGTTAACACGTTTTTCAGTTAAATACTGTAAGCTGTCCTTTATTGCCACTGAAACCCTTGTGGAGGTTATGCCGAGCGAGGTGCCCCACTTTTGTGTCCTGTGGACACTCAGTTTTGCAATAACATGACACCCTCAGTGCCTAGTTTAGAAATCTGTGGATGTGTAGCAAAGGCTCGGTGTTCTCAAGTGTGTTCTGCAGCAGGAAGCTGGGTTGTAAGATCCCCTGATCAACCAACACTCAGCCTTCAGTTTTTCCCCTGCCTGCCTTTCCAGAATTAAGCTCGTGGCTGTTTCTGCCCCCAGCACACATGGACACGGTGAATACGGAGCCTTGTCAGCTCTTGCCCTGCGCTGCCTTCGGCAAACCACTGGATTTAGACTCTCTCAGGCAACAACCCTGTTGAACACAGCGATGTGACTAGAGATAGCATTGTATTATTAGACTCCCCTAGGGTACTTTTCTTTCTAAATCATTCAGGATGGGAAAAACATTTATAAAAAGAAGAAGGCCGTGACTCACTCTCCAGTGCCATGGAGGTTCAGAGAAACTGGAGAAGAGTTAACAGCACAGCCACCCCCCAGTAGTATTTCAGAGTTTCTAAATACAGAGTTCCTTTCTGTTCTGGATGCCCATTTTTGTTATCTTAAAAATATTTCTGGAACTCTTGGCCAGCTTTAAACAAACAAACAGGGAGAAATATTTGTGAAGATAACACAGTGAAGAGTGTTTGGTTAATGAGTCTTTCTGAGTTGAAGGAATTAATTTTAGACTTCATTTCTTTAAAGCTTGTGAACAGAGAAAAAAATGCTCAAGAGATGTTAAATCACACAACCATCCCAGCTATCAGCTTTGGAATAACAATCATCCAACTTAGCACATATCAAACGTGGGAAGGGAATTATCTGACGCATCTATTTGATCATGTGAACTCCTTCCTCAAGGAGAAACAGTCTCTCTGTTGAGACACAAGAGGAAGGAACTGTTTTCCCTTTTTTAAAAAAAAATACAACAACATAAGCAACTGTAACATGCTAAATTCTTCCTGGCACAAATGCAGTATCTGAAATGTCAGCTGGTACGCCAGCAGGATTGATGTGATTTATAAGAAAAAAACTATTTCATGAGCTTCAGAGCATCTTGGAAAGCAGCAGTACCAGTGTGAGGAACAATGGGAAAAGAAATCTCCAGCTAAAAGAAATGACTGTGGCCAGTATCTTCCTGTTTTGCTCTTTTAAATACAAAATAAAATTGGGTCAGATACTCATCTGATTTTAAGCGGTGTGGAAAGATGAATGAACAGAGTCTGCCATGACTCTGAGATATGCTCGTTTTCTCACATTACAGACTGACTCATGTAGTCCTGTGGCTCACCTAAAGCCACACAACTCGTCACTGCTCCAGGCAGGATTAAATCCAGAAATTCCTGACTTTTCCTCCCACTATCGTTTCACTAGAAGCTGTTCTGCTGCAGTGATTGCTGATAGAAGAAGGCTGGCCAGCTGGATTTCAGGGCAGGCACTCATGGGAGAGTTGGGGTCACAGAGACAAGGGAAATAAATCCTGGCTTAATAAAAAAATATATCAGGCAAGGAAAAATTGTCAAAATATTTCAAAAAAGAAACTCAGCAACATTTCTAAGTGTGGTTGGACAAAGCCCAAGGAGAAGTTTGGTGTTGTGGCTACTGACTCTTGAAGAGGCTACTCCAAAGTAGGAGCCTTGCTGCCTTGTGCATCCCGAGGGGCTCTAGCACCAAACCCAAGCCTTGATCAGTACTGACAGGTGGAGCAGGGGCTGATGTCTGGCTCTGTGCTCACCCTGCCTGGGTATGGGGACGGTGCCAGGCTCACAGCCTCTGGCTGCGAGGCTCCTCCTGGGACAGTTATCACCAGCTTGAGGGAGTGCAGGGCTAAGGCTGCTCCAACAGTGCCAGCCTGTTCTGGGTCAGATCCTGCACCCCGATGGGGCCTTCTGAGCATCTCATGCTGTTTGCAGGGATCCTGTTTTCACTGATCACAAAAGGCCACCTTTTGCTTCCTCGTCCTTTTCACCAGCCATCTGCTGCTAGTCCCTTCCATGGTTCATTCACAGATGTCACTGCAGATATTTTGTACAACACATCCCCTCCAGTATATCTCTCGTTGGGTTTTGTTTGGTTTAGTTGGTTTGGGTTTTAATATTTTTTTTTATTTAATATTATTTAAATACTTTTTAATACATTTAAGTGTGACTAATGCTTCCATAAATAATGAGATGAAACAGCTTGGATAAAAGTGAACATTTCTCTCCATCTGTTTTACCAATAAACTAAACTTACTCAGTTTCCAGACCAGAGCACATGGTCTAATGTGAACTGAAGTCAGTGAAGAGGTCTCTGGTGATATATAAGAACTTAGAGATTGAACAAAGGTGTCCTATAAAATAAATTTCTGGCCAAACAAAACTGCAAAGGCACAAAGATGACAATTCCTCTATCATAACAGCAGTGACTCATCCAGTTGCATAGTCACTTGGGGTGAAAAAGAAAACAGTTACTCAATCTCTCAGGGATTTAGGCACAGAAGAATATATTATGCAAGTTTTAGCAGCGTTACTAATGGCCTTGAAGCGCACAACTCTACTATGACTCTCACTCAGCTCAGCGGATCACAAATAAGATGACTCACATCTCCATGACATGATAGGAAAATAGAGAGTCTAAGAAGTGCAGAGGCAGGTGCTAATGCAGTCACAGAGCACACAGCCAAGGGAAGAGGAGAATTATAAAGTCGTGAGCAAAGGACTGCGGAGAAAAGCAGCTTGCATATTTGAAGACTGGATGGAGTAGTCTAGGTTGATTTTTCTTGCTCTCAAATTATAGGTGCTTGTGAGTGTACAGCCAGCCCACAAGCAGAGGAGGGCCACGCTGCTGGCAGCGGTCACCTGCGCTTCCCCAGGAGGGACAGCAGGCAGCACACGTTGGTCTCTGCGTGCCAGTGGCGAGTGAGTCCCTCTGTGTACAGCAGGTAACTAGATTAGACCCCAGGGAAAGTCACCTGGGAGTTCCGTAAACTTAACAATATTTATACTTGGGATGACTTCTTACCCCAGTAGAACATCATGATTTTGTAGAAGCTGTTAACTCTGCCCATTTGTGGACTGATTAAACCCACTGGTGGTTTCAGCTGCAGCAGTATTCTGCCCATTATCTAAGGACTAACTCCCTCACAGATGGAGGACTTTGATGGCTACTCTTAAAGCCTGGTTTAAAACCTGGATGGTGAAATAGAGCTCAACCCAAAGCCTAAACTGAACACCTGGAAAAGCAGTTGTCCCTAAAGAAAACTGTAATTCTTTATGCTCTGGAGATCCAATCAAAGCATGGTTATAAATACTCTTTAAAGACAAACACTTTACAGGAGTCTGTTGGGAGGGTTGCATTAGAAAGTTGATGCTAACA
The DNA here is from genome assembly GCA_027560015.1 of Chloroceryle amazona. Taxonomy (NCBI): domain Eukaryota; kingdom Metazoa; phylum Chordata; class Aves; order Coraciiformes; family Cerylidae; genus Chloroceryle; species Chloroceryle amazona. The sequence continues at coordinate 33,998 of JANHFX010019623.1, forward strand.
CCTCAAAAATTGGAAATGTATGAGGCAGGAGCGCAGGAAGATGCTTAGACCTGTGGATAGGTCAAGGCAACGCTACTCTAAAAACACAGACTACGTATGATTTTTAATTTTCAAAGTTGGTTTGATCCAGCTGTTCCAATTTGCAGTTCTCTTTATCCAACAGGAAGATTCTGGATGGTCAAAAGATTATTTGATTATAACCTGTCTATGGGATCTGTTGCCTGCAAAAATGCAGCTCACACAGAGCAGGGTCCCTCAAATACTCTGGGGAACATCAGGAAAATTTCTGCATTTTTGTTATCACAAAAGGGAGACCCTTGAGATTAACAAGAATAGCACTAACGCACAAGCTTGAGTGACATTTTTTTATGAGCTCAGTCGCACAAAGAACTGCAGAGAACTACATTCAAATGACTACGTCTGACACATTTCCTTAAAACATTACCTCATTTCAAGGGCTTTATTCTCAGCTTTTCAACTAACAAACAGATATGCATGGGATGTAATGTATAGATACACCATTTCATTCTGCTGTCAGCGCTGATTAACATACCAGAGCGGGGTATTTTTGTACAGACGAGGATAACCTCCTGCCATATCCTGTCTCGTTCCCATAGCTGACAGGCGCTAGGCTGACTTCATCCTTATCTCCCGTTAAACATGTGTGGTTTGAGGTGATGTTATGCAGAAACAGAGGGGGTTTATGTTGGGAAGTAATAACAGCACATCGAAAGCTCTTGTCATGTGGACAGTGGAAGGTAAAAGCTTTTTATCTGTATTCTTTGTCTTTCCCTAGCATAATCCAGTGGAGAATCCCACAGTACTTAACAAAACTATTTGCCTCATAAATTTCCTGTGGAGAAAACACTCCAAGACTCAGGATTTAGCTGTGTTTCATCACTGTATTAGTAATATACCCATGAAATTATTACTAATATACCTAGTAAATTATTTACCCATGATTACTTGAAAGTTCCAATTAGAATTTTGGGTTCTGCCTTTATTCTGCACGCATTTATGTGAACAAACGGTGAAGCAGCAGGGATGTGGCAAAAGCCTTCTTGCAGATCCAGCTGGTGCACTCAAAAGGGTAATAAAAATGCTAATAATAAAGTAAAGGCTCATCTGTTATCTGGAGGAAGCACAGTTTCAATGATTTATAGTGTGATCCTTTTTTCTGAAGGAAGCCTGTACGTCTTCATGAATGAGGCTGATTACAAGAGAGATGGTACTGTTAACATAATGTTCATATATTCTGAGTGTTAAAGCTGCTGTGGAAAATAAGTGGCTAGTTTACTGTGTGCTTTTTGTCATTCCCTGGTAATTTTAGATGGCAATAAAACTGTCGTTCTGATTATTTGTCCCTTTCTATAATGGAAGTAGGTTTTTGGAAAGGGACTTCAATGAAAGAAAGAGTCTGACCCAGTGGGCAGTGCTGTGGGGTAGCTGGAATTGTGATAGCCAGAATATATCCTCTAACCAGCACCTGTCAGTTCTGACCCTGCCCTCTGATATTTTACGACACTGATGCTCATTAAAAAGCTCCAAACTGCTTTCCTAAATTTCTTTGTGAACATGTGGCCTTCTTGCTGTTGTTACATCCTAACAGCCACCTCTCATCCACTTTCTTTGCCCTCAGACTTCAGTGATGAGGAGCACGGTCGCTGAGCTAACGCCTCCAAAGCGCAGGTCGTGCAGAGTGCTGGGAATCCACAGCCAGAGAGGCCCCTGCTCTCCGGGCACCAGCGCAACAGGCCCATTGCACACGATTCCCTTTTAAAGGAGCACATCTCTACCGCTGACAGCCGGGCACCTTCTAAACGTGAATGGAGCCCGGGGTGACCCGATGCAGAAATGTCTCCTTGAGAAACCCCACCTCTGAAAGGCTCGAGAGCTTCGATGCAACTTCGGCACGGACATGACATTTGTCACCGTGCCCAGTAATGCCTTGTCCCCTCTGGAACCCAAGGACAAGAGGACCCGTCCTCCCGTTGCCCCAGGGGAGGTTCAGGTTGGAGCTGAGGGACAATTTCTTCCCCTCCGGGGCTGTCCAGGCCTGGCCCAGGCTGCCCAGGGCAGGGGTGGAGTCCCCATGATCCCTGGAGGGGTTTCAAAGCCGCGGAGATGTGGTGCTGAGGGCTGTGGTTTAGTGGTGCCCTGGCGGTAACTGGGGTAACTGGGTGGCACTGGATGATTTCCGAGGTCTCCCCCAAGCCAAACGAGCCCACGGCTCCGGGATTTGTGCTTCTGTGACTGCACCGCCCGCTCGCGCTGCTGTCATGGCAACCGCCGAGCGCCCCCGGCGGCATCAGCGCGAAGGAGGTGTCGAATGTCTGCCGGCCTGTCGATCAGCCGATAGGCTGTCCAGCCGGAGGAACCGCCTACTCACTGACCCTCTCGACCAATCAGCGTCCCCTCTCCGCGCTGAGAGGGCGGAAAGAATGTTCGTAAACAACGGTTCCCCCCCATCGCCCTTCACCGCCCCTGCGCGCTCTCCTGCTTTCTCATTGGGCCCCGTGTGCGTCAGCGTGGCTGGGACGGCCAATGAGCGGCGGCGGCGCTGGACGGTGGCCGCCTGAGGCCGCGAGGCGCGGAAGCGGAAGCAGGAAGTGGCCGGAGCGGTCTCGGCGGCGCCATGGGGGCGGCTTTGGGGGTCTGCTCGCTGGCCAGCTGGGTGAGTGGCGGCTGCCTCCCCAAACCTCCCCAGATCTCCCCACACCTCCCTCCCCCCGCTCGGGGCGCGGTGCCTCCGCCAGGGGTCCCGGCGCCAGTGACCTCGCTGTCTCCGCGGTCTGCGGGCGGAAGCCTGGTGCCGCCAACTGCGGGGGCTGGCGGCGGCTTAAGCCCCTCGGAGAAAAGGGGGCCCGGGGCTGTAGCGCTCCCGCCCCTTCCCCGGGGGGCGCGGGGCTCTCTGCCCGGCGGGCGAGTCGCGAGCAGGCGGGGCCAGCCCTCGCCGGGCGGGGTCGGTGCCCGCTGCACGCTGCGGGCCTCTGCCGGGCGGCGGACCCCCGGGAGCGGAGCCCGGGCTGATAAGGCGGGTTATCTGCGGGCGTTTTCAGGCAGGGTGTCAGTCAGAATGGCGATCAAACGGTTTATCGGTGTGGTCCGGCAGGGAGTAGAGGGTCTCCAAATGGAGTCTGGATTTTCCTCTCGGTGTCGTTGAACAACACGCCGGTGTCGGCCGCGGGGGGAATGCCTTTACTATGTCCGTCTGTCCTTCAGATTCCCTGCCTGTGCAGCGGTGCCTCGTGTTTACTCTGCCGATGCTGTCCCAACAGCAAGAACTCAACAGTGACGCGTCTTATCTATGCCTTCCTCCTCTTCCTCAGTACTGTTCTGGCCGGCATTATGCTGGTACCGGGGATGGAAGAGCAGCTCAAAAAGGTACGGAGGGGAAAACCTCTTTGGAACTGTTTGCAAAACCGTTATTCATGCCACGTGTGTGTGTTGATTCTCTTCCCTTGAAATGGATTGCATGGGGACACAGACACCCAAACGTGCCCTGCTGGTTAAGAGACTGTGTGTACGGAGCGGCTTCTGCTGAAAGAGCAAATTCAGTGAATGTGTATTTCCTAAGTGCCTGCCTGGTTGCTGAAACCCCACCAGACCTGGAGATTGTTAGTCCTTATCAGAGGCCTGCTGCTTTGGTGTCTTAACCTTCCTGGATGCTTTAAGTGATGGCATTGGAAAAGAAAGATGATAATAATGTCTTTGTAGGCCAGCTGAGCACAAGGTCATTTGTTATCAGACCTCCCAGAAGACATCTGCCTGAGAGCCTTAGCTGTTGGAGAGCTTAAAGAATGTTATTGCAAATGCAGATGCAAACTCACAGCTCAATGTGTCTTTGCACAGATACCTGGATTTTGTGATGAGGGGCTTCATACTCTGATACCACACATGGATGGCTTTGTCAGCTGTGATGTGTTTGTTGGATACAGAGCTGTCTATCGAATCAACTTTGCCATGGCAGTGTTCTTCTTTCTCTTCGCTCTGCTCATGATAGGAGTGAAAACGAGCAATGATCCAAGAGCCTCAGTACACAATGGGTATGTGTGTGAGCCAGCTGTCTGGTCTTCCAGCTTGTTTCCTCTCTTGTGTTTCTTTGCTGAACACAGTGGCAAATTGTGCGTGTATTGACAGCCCTGAGGTTATTTTAAACAGAATACAGAGTAACGCTCTAGTCTCCTAAAAGCTTCTGATTTATGGAACGCGTTCAGTGTGCTGATACTGCTCTGAGGTTGGGTAGCCAAAAAGGCCACACTGGGCACCTTGCTGCATTCCCACTGCTCTGAGGTTGGGTAGCCAAAAAGGCCACACTGGGCACCTTGCTGCATTCCCACAGGGATGCTGGATTTCAGCTAGTTGATGTCACCAGCCTTGCATTGACACTAGCACTCACTGGGTCATTCACTAAGCCAGTTGACTCAGGAAGCCAGCAGAAAGTGGTTTCTGATTCACTGATTTAACTGATTTATGTTAATCATCTCATTAACTGATGGAACTAGTTCTGGGCTAGAGGACTGAATTATCCTGGAGTCGTTTAATGTGAAAGGGACCTTTGGAGATCATATGATCCAGCCTCCTGGTTAGAGCAGGACCCCTGGTTATCTGGGGTCTCATCTAGCTGATTTTGAATGTATGGAAAGATGGGGATGCTTTGATCTCTCTGGGCAACCTGGGCAGTTTTGTTTGTTTTTGCAGTATCTAATTGCAGTTTCTTTCTTGCAACTTGCTTATGTTGCCTTTTGTTTTTCCGCTGTGCACCTCTAAGAAGAGTCTGGTTTTGTCATCTTTGCACCTTTCTTTTAGGCAGTTGGAACCAGCAGTTAGACCTCCCTTTTCCCTTCTCCAAGCTGAGCAGTGCAGTTTGTCTTTCTCTCCTCCAGGATGAGCTGCTGGCATTTGCCTTTGAACTTTGAGGTTTCTGTCAGTCTGTGTCTCCATTGTACTGATGGTTGATTCACCCTCTCCCCCTGAGTGGGTGAAGAGCTTTATCTGTAATCCCACTAAATCCAGCTTTTTTCTTTACATTTCTATTGGACACTCATCTCTGTACTGAAAGCTGATTTGAGATCATGTTAAAAAATACTGTTGTGTGGAGAGTAAGAACAGTATTTTCAACTTTTCTTTTAAAGGTTTTGGTTCTTCAAAATTGCTGCCATTGTGGCTCTCATGGTTGGAGCATTTTACATTCCGGAAGGGCCTTTCACAAGAGGTACAGTTAATATGTCATTGTGGAATTCTGTTTAATGAACTCAAACCTTCTCACGGATGTCCCAGGCTATAGCTGTGATAGTTACCTGGTATAAGACACAGATTCTATCCTGCTTCTTTAGGGCATGTTGCTTCATCCAGTATTTTGGTGATCAGCTGAATTTGGGGCAATAAGCAATCTTTTTTCAAGTGTGTAGGTGGTGGGCATTAATAGCTCGGTGACACAATCACTGCTGGGTTGAATCTTCCAACACTCTTTAGATTAGAGGCAGTTCAGAACACTGGCAGGTGCTAAATACTTCCCTAGACTCTCTGTGCAAGAAACTTTACTGTCTGGCCACATCACAGGAGCTTGAGAGGGTTGTTGATCCTCAGAAATGTGGCACAATGGTTCTTATGTACCAGATAAGTCCTGTGTTAGATCTCGCATTCATTCTGAAAACACGTTGGGCTAAACATTCCTGTGCTCAGCTTGAGTCAGGCTGTGTCCTTGAATAGTTGGGACTCCTCATGTGCTTTGGCAGGATGGGGGCCAAAGGGATTAGCAGCATCTGCATTTCTGAATATGGTTTTAGATTTTTTCATGATTTGACTGCTGTATAATTAGGAGCTTTTTTTATATTTTTTAATTGGGGTAATTTTATTTTAAACTGGGGTAGCATGCAGATGATGAAAGCTAACCCTGTTTTTCTTGTTCCCTTTCTAGCTTGGTTTGTTATTGGTATTTTTGGAGCCTTCTGGTTCATTGTTATCCAGCTGGTGCTTCTTGTGGATTTTGCTCACTCCTGGAATGAGAGCTGGGTTGACAGAATGGAGGAGGGAAATACTAAATGTTGGTATGCAGGTAGGAATCTAACCTGTAAAGGATTTGTTACTCCTGGCCAGAACTCTGTGGAATATCACTTACTAGTTTGCCAACATGCCTAGAATTACACTCCACAGTCTCCTGGAGTCACTACTGTAAACATCAGCAATTAGTATCTGCAGTGTTGCTTTTGTTAAATAAAATGCAAAATACTCTACGCTTGTGATTCATAGATCTGCCAGGCATAATAAGCAACTCTTGCCCCATTTGCAGCATGAGTGCAGCACTAGTAGCCTGGATCTCTTCATCTCTCACTTTGATTTGCCACCTCCCCTCCCGGGGCCACGGGGAAGTCGGTTGTGCCGGTGACAGTGGCTGCAGGACAACACAACGTGCGCATCAGCACCTGCTCCCCAGCTGACCGCTGAATTACAAAGTGCTAATTCTTGTGTTTCAGAGCCAAAGCAGTTTAGCCATACCTATTAAAAATGCATTCTGCTAGTCTTGTGTTCTGCACCATACTGCCAGGAGGGGAAGAGGGACAGTCCCGTTAGTGGTAGCGGGTCATTAAATCACCTTAGACGTCCTGTTAAATTACCTGCGTGTTGTAACAGTTAATTTCTTTTTCCCCTCCAGCTCTGCTGTCCTGCACAAGCTTGTTCTACACCTTGTCACTGGTTTTTGTTGTGCTCTTCTATGTTTTCTACACAAAGCCGGATGGCTGCACTGAGAACAAGTTCTTCATAAGCATTAATATGATCCTGTGCTTTGCTGTTTCTGTTGTTTCTATCCTTCCAAAAGTTCAGGTAATATTTTTTCTTTATCTTCTTCTGACATACAAAGCAGGAAAGTAAGAAAGCTGTAGTCAGTCAGACATGAGAAAAAAAGCTGTAGTTCAGTCAGACATAAGAACTTTAAACTTCGGCTATCCTAGCTATGCTAGATAGGAACATTAAAAAAATAAATCAATTAATCTTGCTCTGAAACCAGTGCACCATGTAGTGACATATTTCCTGAAGGTTGATTCTGTTTTTTTTTTGACTAACAATTGTTTTGGACTTTGGTTTCCGTGTGTGGGACTGCTGGTGTAGTTTTAGTGGTGAATGTTCTGGCAGAACAGAGAAACCCATTAGGAAAAAGCAAAATAAGTTGGGAATTTGTTGGCTTGATTCTGTGGCTTGGAAATTATGTGTGTGTTTGAATGAGAGGAAAGTTGCATGTTACTTGATTTCTGAAGTTGTGTGGCTCAAATCACTCCTAGATTCCTGTCTACAAAACTGGTAGGCAAGTTGGGATTAACTCAGTAAGAACCCATAACTGAGTCTCGGGCACATAAAAGCTGTATTTGTTTTGCTTATTCCTTCCATGTTCGAGTTGGTCACTGCATAAATCATACTACTCTGAGTTTCTTCTGGTCTTTTAAACATACAGCAAAGCCCAGTGCATTTCTTAAAAAAAAAAAAAAAATAAAAATCCAAACAGATTTTTTTCATGCTAATAATTGTTGAATTGGTGGCAGTAGGGTAAAGCTCTCCAGCTGTCAGTAAACCTTGCCCTTTTGACCTTGGCTTGCTCCCCTCTCTCTGAATAGGAACATCAGCCTCGCTCAGGCCTCCTCCAGTCCTCGGTTATCACACTCTACACCATGTATCTCACTTGGTCAGCCATGTCCAACGAGCCTGGTAAGCAACAGGCTGTCTTGAATAAGGCACTGGTGCCAAAGCTGGGCAGTTGGTGGCTATTACAGATTCCTGGGTGGGGACTGCTGGTCTGTCTAGATAACGTGTAGTGAGGCAGTAAAAGTGACTTTATTGAAGCTGTCAAATTGCCTTTTATCACAACTAAAGTGGTGTATCTGGGGGGGTGGGTGGGAGAAGCATCAGGACATTCTGATTGTATGTATGTACCATTTAATTATTACACCCTGGCCTAGCTTACAGGAAGGAAAAATATTTCATGAATATTCCCTATTCAATATTGCTGCTTCTGGGGAATCAGAGAGATCAGCAGCTCAAGGGGATGAGAAATTGCAACTGTAGCTGTCATCATTTCTTAGCTAAATGCTGGCAAACCTCATAGTTCTTTAATCTGCCTTGAAATCCCTTTCAGAACGAAGCTGTAACCCAAGTTTGCTGAACATCATTACCCAGATAGCTGCACCCACAGTTGTTCCGGGAAATACCACCATTGTGCCTGCTACTCCAGCTCCACCCAAGTCTCTACAGTGGTGGGATGCCCAGAGTGTTGTTGGATTGATTATCTTTGTCCTTTGCCTCTTGTATTCCAGGTAGGATCTGCACTGCTGTCCAGTGATAAACAATTGGGATTTACCTGCCTTTCTTTGTTTGAATCCAGGTCTAGTGAGAAATGTACCTGCATTTATTCATAACCAGCTGCTGTCTCTGTCCCAAGCCCAAATATGGCTACTGCAGCCTATCCTCATGAACAGACTTTTATCAACCCAGTTCAGATAATGGAACAGTGTGTTATGAGACCTGGATGAGGAACGCTGAATTAGGTCAACAAAAAGCTCAGAAGAAGAGGGATCTCTGAGGAGCTTCCCTCTGTTTCCAGATGGATTTAAAAATTGTTATTTGCCAGTCCCTGACATCCAGTGTGGTTTATTGCTTATTAGCAAACGTAGCTAAATGAAGAAGGAGTTTAACTGTTGTCTGTTTGGGTTGCATTGCAGCATTCGCTCTTCAAGTAACAGCCAGGTGAACAAGCTGACACTGTCTGGGAGTGACAGTGCCATCCTGGAGGAGACTGTGGGACTGGGCGGCGGGGCTGCAGAGGAGGGAGAAGTGCGCCGTGTCACGGATAACGAGAAGGATGGCGTTCAGTACAGCTATGCCTTCTTTCACTTCATGCTGTTTCTTGCCTCTCTTTACATCATGATGACACTCACGAACTGGTACAGGTAAGAGCAAGACAGAAAGTGATGGGTTATTTGTGCCTGACAGTGTTTCTAGGTGGATAGGAGACCCCTGCCCAGCTGCTTAAGGTGCTGCCTTTATGCCAGATGCACCAGAGTTATTCCTTCTCACTCTTGTGTTGCTGAATTAAGATGTAAAAAGGCGGTATCAACAGCTGTAGTCGTGGTGGGCTGCTGCACAGCTGTAAGGGGAGGAAGTGTGGTTACCATCCTTCAGACAGGCAAGTAGCAGGAAGGACACGCATGAAACTGGTTTAAGGTGGCCTGCTGGGCAGTTTATCAGAAGCCAGCCTAATGCTAGTGGCCATTCACCCTGGGAAGGGTGTGCAGGGACAGCAGTATGTGCCACTTAACTGGAGATAGGATTTCCTAGGTCTGTGGGGAGCACTTGAGCACCTCCTCTGCTGCTGCAGGACTGTCATAATGTATCAATTAGCAAACAGTCTTAGAGAGCAGGAGCCTATATTGTGTAGCTCACTCCAGTATTTCCTTAATGAGTTGCACAGCAACATAGGTGACCGGGTTGGTTTTGAAGAGAACAAGGGGCCTACAAAGGAGCCCCAGGAGTATTGCTGGTTTAGGTGTCTCACTGTGCTGCCACAAAGGCTCTTGCATTGTCCTAACTTCAGATTCATATGAAAGGTAGTGAGGATTAGTGGGTGGTTCCTTCTATATCTATTAATTGACTTCTTTACTTTTTTTAGCCCTGATGCAGATTTTAAAACAATGACAAGTAAGTGGCCAGCCGTGTGGGTGAAGATAACCTCCAGCTGGGTTTGTCTCCTCCTCTATCTCTGGACCTTAGTGGCTCCTCTTGTCCTTACTAACAGGGACTTCACTTAAACTGCTGTACCTCTCTGAGTTTATGAAAGTGAGGAATTTTTTGCTGAAAGCCAAAATGCTCATGTATTGCTTTAGATACACTGTCTATGTTACTGTTTCTTAGGTTGATACTAACATGCGGGGAGATAGAAAGTTATGTATTGTGTAATGCTTGATGCAGGATCAAAATTATTACCAGTTTTCTTTCTATTTTAACCTTCAAGTCATGGTTATCTTATTACTGCATTTGCAAAATTCACTGCAACTGTGCTGTCAAAGCACAGAAGAAAAAAAATCTGTCCAATAGCCCCAACTCTTCTATTGAATAGAAAGTAACATTTAGCTAAATATGAAGTAATATATTTTAAAGAACAATTATATTCAGCATAATGCACTAGTATGCTAATGCTTCCATTCCTGGAAGCATAACCCATGCTGCTTGACTTCTACATTCCACTGCAAAAAATTATTTAAAGCAGAAGTGTATTTAAATTACACTTACCTGTCTGTGTTGTGGCAAAAACAAAAAAAAACCCAGCCCTTACGCCTCACCAAAAGAGCAGAACTTTGGGGTTGAAAAATTGATTAACACTAATTTCTTTTAAGAACAAACTTGCCCTTTCTAAGAGGCAACCTCTTTTTTAGTATGTTTGCCAAATACTGAGCGGTAAGCACATGACTAGCTTAAAGAACTTTATGGTGGAAAAATACAGCTTCTGATTTCACGTGTCTAACATGCTTACAAGAACTGTACATGACATGATTATTATTGTTATTATTGGCACTAAGGCATTTGCACTGTAAACTCATTTGAATAAAGCAGACTAACTACTGAAAAGTGCCCCAGCTGTGTTGAGAAGCAGCAGTTATTCTTCCATGTAAATACTATGTACAGTGGTTAAAATGCTAATTGGTTGCTGCAGTGTCCATTGGATGTGACTGGATGTTTTCTCCATGTAGCAAAAATGGTAGGGGTTGGAAAGGACCTCTGGATTTCTTCTGAAACAAACTGAATCTTCCACATGATTCTCTGGATGTCAAATCCTATTCCCTGAAGTTGCTTGGTAAACTGTAGTTCTGCAGTAGAAGGCAACATCTTTTTTTCTGATGTAATGCTGTGGCAACTGTACTTAGTTGCAACTGTGTTTTGTGTGGAACTAAGTCTTATGTTGCTATTGACTTTTACAATATAAAATACCCCAAGATGACACAAGGCAAACACATTTAAAATATCAAATTAGCAGCTGTTCCAATGTGTTTAATAACCCAGTCATGCATCATAAAATTACACATTTTGACCACTCCATTTTATAAAATGCATTATAAAAATAAATTTTGTTAAAGTAAAATGTACACATAACCACCCAACACCTCTAGGCCCACATAAAACAGAAGGCAAATTAGTTTGAATAACACTACGATTAACTCATGCCAAAATGAGATTTAACAGAAACAATACTTCACCCAGTTCCTGAAAATACCTCAGGGTTTCTAACACCCATTTGCAGGAGTATAAATTCAAGTACTTTTATGTACAGTATGAAGCTACCCTTTGTCCCCCTTAATGCCTACAGCCGCCCAACATGGTGCAAGTATCTTTCCTTACTATGTGTTAGATGGGGCAGGGATGGCTTATGTACTGGGCAAGGCATATAACCCCTAGAAAGAAAGTTATTTCAGCTGGGAAAAAAAAAAATCAGTTTTAGTGCCATAAGAAAAATGAACAAACAAAAATACAAACAACCCAAACAAACAAACAAAACCAAACAACCCAAAGAAACGAATGACAACAAAACCAGCCCAACCTGTAAGCTTTTCCTGTCTATTCTCTTAACTTGCAGATAAGGAGACTCTATACTTAAAACAAGTGTTTATTTTCCAAATGATGACATGAGAAATTTGGGGAACAAATTGGTTTCTTTGCTAGTAAGTGCTAAAGCTCAAAGAGCATTCTCAGCTCAGCAGTCAGGCACATGTAAGACAGAGCTGTGCTTTCCACACACCACGCCAAACACTGCTTATGAATCTGAAAAGGGTTAGAGATAGAGGTCATTAAAATTTCAACTCTGTCTGTCTGAGTTCCAAAGTCAAGAAAGGGCAAATCAGAAGTAACTGTTTAGATGCTTGATAAAGATAAATCTGACTGACTTCAAGCATCTTGACATCAACTGCCCAGCAGCCAGCTTTAAGGAGAAGTAGGTCCGGAGGCATAACACAGGCTATTTTCAGCATTGATAATGTGGCCATATCATGTTTACATCATATGCTTTATTCTTAATCTCTCTGTGAGCAGAGGAGAAAAGGGGAGGGAGAGATGGATCTAGTTTGCCTACTATTTAAGGCATTCAAGAGAATATAAAAACCTGAAAAGGGGTTGGTTTCAGTAGAGGTTCCTTAGCCTTCCGCTGAACACTAGAATTTGTTTTTTCTTTTTGAAGGACACTAAATTAAATTTTGAATATTCAAACTTGCGCTAGTAGTTACATAAAGGGATCAAAGTAGCTGTTCTTGCAGGTTAACTGTTGAAATACCACCACTACACACCCTGCAGTGCAATTAAGGGAAAACTATCAAATACCAGGCATGCCTTTACCTCTAAGAAAAGTGATCCATCCTATTTTTATTTGTGAGGTTTTTTTTTTAATGGTACATTGTGGCTGGAATCAAGTGGCAGTAAACTAATCCATACATCACTGCTCTGGTAGTCAAGCAGTATGGGCAGCCACTTCCCTTCCTCAGTCCTGGTGCTGTATGCTACTCTTGCCAGGCAGCACAAAGAACTGAATTAACCATGGCAAAAGCGGCAGCATGTTCTGGTCAGAAATGAGCAAGTGGCTAGCACTACTCTCTTACCTTATTTTATGTAGATGAAAATGGTAGTTGTTTGTTGTGTGTTTTTGTTTTTTTTTTCCCCTCCACACTATAG
>JANHFX010019624.1:0-114011 GCA_027560015.1 Chloroceryle amazona
TGATAGGACAAGGGGGAATGGATATAAGCTGGAGCACAAGAGGTTCCACCTTAACATGAGGAGGAACTTCTTTACTGAAAGGGTCACAGAGCGCTGGAACAGGCTCCCCAGAGAGGTTGTGGAGTTTCCTTCTCTGGAGGTTTTCAAAACCCGCCTGGATGGGTTCCTCTGTGACTATGCTAGATTGTATGATCCTGCTCTGGCAGGGGGGTTGGACTCGAAGATCTCCAAGGTCCCTTCCAAACCCTGACACCCTGTGATAACATGAAAAGAAGTCAGAATCAGTGGGATCTGGACTACAGCTAGGCCTTCAGTCCTGACTGCAATAACATGTCTTTTACAAACCAGTCTTCTCTGCGGTGTTTTTTCTTGCCATATCTTAACACATTTTACATAAATTGAAATAGAAGTCATTGCTTTCACATGAAGAATTATGGTCACCAAGTCCTGGGAACCAGAACCACAAGCAACAATGAGCAATTGAAAAAATTAAAATGTTACAAAGGAGATGACTTGTTTCCCAATTGGATGATAACCAGAGATCCACTCATATTCATTCAAAGCCTTCTCAGAAGTATTTGTTCCCTTTTGACTGGCCCACACAACTCATCAGAAACTGTACAAAATGAGCTTTTTATTGCTTGCCACTTTGCTTCCTGAAGCTGAAAGATCCCCAAGTGATTAAGTAATTCCCCCTTGAAGAAATCTAGGAAGACCAGTTATTCTGAAAGGCACCACAGACAGCTCATTAACTGCTACAGGGATGTCTCCAGCCTCACAGGCTCTCCTTCACTCCCAAGATGATTACAGGACTTACTAAATAACTCTGTCACGTGTTTTACCACTGTGGCTACCATGTAAAGTGACAGCTTGATCTGAGCATGCACAGAGCCCTCCTGTTGCAACACTTTGAACACAAAACACCTGGAAGAATATTCTCTTTGCCTTAGTCCAGTCACAGCAAGGGTGAGGCTGAGCTAAAGGACATGCTTGCAAGCATGCATCTGACAAGAAACAAAGAGACTTAGGCATATTTGGGGAGGGCTTCTTGATTAACCCAAATGATGACAAGGGATGATAACTCTGTTTGCAAAGCAGTCCTGTTGCCATGGTCACTACTGGTGCTGCAATCGCTATCAAGAGCAGGAACTTCTGGGCATATAAATAACAAAAATATGTTCCAAGCCTCCTACTATGGCCAGGGACACTTGCCACTAGACCAGGTTCCTCAAAGCCCCATTCAACCTGATCTTGAACACATCCATTGTTGGGGTATCTACATCCTCCCTGGGCAACCTGTTCCAGTGTCTCACCACCCTCATAGTGAAAAACTTCTACCTAATTTCTAATTTAAGTCTATCCTCTTCCAGTATGAAGCTATTTCCTGTCATCCTGTCACTACAAGCCCTTGTAAAAAGCACTGCCCAGCTTTCTTGTAGGCGTCCTTCAGATACTGGAAGGCTACAATAAATTCTCCCTAAAGCCTTCTCTTCTCCAGGCTGAACAGCCCCAACTCTCTCAGCCTGTCTTCATAGAAGAGGCCAGGGTCATACAATTCATCTTATTAGCAACAGGCACAATTTCCTACAAGAAGCTGGCAACAGACACCCCAGGAACAAATCTTTCTCAGGCAGAAGTGCAGATAAAAGGTCTGTCTTACTAGACATTATTTGCCTGAATTTAAAATGGACAAAGAAAAGTAAACCACAACAACAACAAAGTTATCACATGTAATTGGCAGTTTTCAGAGAGAAAGTTACTTCACAAAATTCTGACTGATGTGACAATTTGTAATTCCCATGACATGTATCAAGAGGCTGTTTAGGCATTTGTGGATATCTACTGCTTTAGTCAGTTACAAATCACATAGGAGCTTTCATACATTAAAGACAATATTAAAGCAATGAAGTTGAGCTGCTGTAGCACAGTTGTGGAATCAGAATCCAGCCAAAGTGAGTTTGACTTTAATAGGACTCTCCAAGTTGTCTGATAGTCTCATAAGAAAGCTTGGAAAATGTGCCTACACAGCAAGTAGTTTAGCACAAGAGCAGGCACAGCTAGAGACCTGGGTTCAAAGACATGTAAAGAACCAATCACTAGTTTGGACCCCACCACACTCTAGAGGGATTTTCAGAGCTTTCAGTGAATACCTGGAGCCAAAATTCAGGTTTAGTTTCGTCTCAAGGGGGTCTAGGTCACACACTCCAAAATCTCCATAAAACCAGACACAGATAAACAGTCCAAAGATAGACTGCTTTTCCAAATCAGATCATGAACATAAGCAGAGACAGAGACTAGAGGCAATTAATGTAGAGTAGGCAAAAGAGTGGCTAAAAATGTTTGCATATAGAGTAGTGTGTAATAATAACGGTTCACTATTGGCCTGAAGGCTCTACTGAATGGAGATCCATGAAAGGCTGTTCTGAATTTATTGCTGTTTGATATTTTCATTAACAACTTTATGAAGAAGCAGAGGATGTTTACTTTAATTAGCCAAAGATAGAAGAGAGGAGAGTTCTACAAGCATGTTGAATATGAACAAATTGTTACTTGGGAGAAGAGACCAACACCCACCTCACTACAACCTCCCTTCAGGTAGTTGTAGAGAGTGATAAGGTCTCCCCTGAGTCTTCTCTTCTTCAGACTAAACAACCTCAGGTCCCTCAGGTGCTCCTCATAAGATGTTTTCTCCAGACCTTTTACCAAATTGGAGAATTGATCCGAAAAATTAGCCTGAAATTCATAAAGGACACCTAATTGAAATAATTATCTACCTGCTGGCTTAGTACTAGTTCTGAAGAAAAGTATTAAGCAACTTTATCACAGACTGAACATAATTTTTTTATTTTTTTTTTTTAAAGTCACCTTGTGTGCAGACAGTTAAAAGTCATGTCTGGTTGTACAGGTAGGAATACAGTGTAAGAGCAGGTGAAGCTGATGAGGCTGCAGATGGAATTCAGTGTGAATGAGGTCTGGAACAGAAATGACCATCTTCCATCCACATATGTCCCCATACACATCATCCTCTGTTTTCCTTGTGATAAGTAGGTACTCTTAAAATGACTAAAAAATGTTAGCAGTAGCAACAATAAGACAAAACAGAAGTAGCAAAACTGGCCCACACAAACCAGTGACAGTAATAATTGCATTATTACCTTAAGCACTTTATTTCTGCAAAGCTACTAACCATCCCAAGAAGGCCAGTAAGGAAATGACCTTACTTGTTGGTCAACTTCCCTCTGGCCAGACACTCATCAGCTGGCTGTGGTAGGACCCATAGTAATGCCAGTCTCTTTCAGTGCCTCCTCTCTTCTCTAATCTTATTCATTATGTACGTGATTGTTGGCATTAATTTCTTCTAAAGGAAATTTAAACTTAGTGTTCAACAACCCCCAACACCATTCCTAAATCTTGTCTTTTCCTAAGCTACACATTTCTGGGAGATACATCATGACCTGAAGCAAATGACATAAACTCTGCAAAGGATTTCTTACATTATGGCTTGCTATTTAAATAAAAGAAGAACTACGGAATTTATACCACCCCCCTCATAAAAAAGTCCTATATATGCTTTTCTGCCTCATTTTTTTCCCCCTTTAGGTTAGGCTCATCCTGGAGACAGAGTTTCCTCTTACACATCCTGGCTTTCTGATTCAAACTTTCTCTGAAAGGGACAGGAAATTTTTTTTTAAGTAGTCTTCAAATCCTCTTTATCAGGAGATGCTTCTGTGAGTCTCAGATGCTTTCACACACTCTACCTAACATCCATCCATGATCTATCTCTCTGCCAAATCACTATGTTCATTAACAGAACTGAATGTCAGATCTGAAGATATTAAACCTTTCTTTTATTAGTAGCCTTGACTTTAACCTAATGGAAAGAGGGAAAAACATTAACACCTTTCCCATGTCAACCTTCTACTGTGCGCAAGAGCTTCTCTAGAAGTCTTCTGAGCATTTTGGCTCAGAGTAAACACCACAGGTGCAGGGGGAAGGGCCAGACTGAAATACAGGTGGCACTCATGTAAAAATTAAATGAACTTTGTAGATTAGTGTAGATAAAGAAAGATCACAACCACAACTTGCATTCCTGTGCTGCACATTATGGCTATGTACACCAACTGATTAGCAAGAAGGTATATGCCTGTGTATAATATATAACAGCCCATGCATTAGAATCATGGAATCATTAAGGTTGTAAACGACCTTAGAGATCATCAAGTCCAACGATCTAAGCATTATCATGACCATTAAACCATGTCCTGGAGTGCCACATCTACATGTTTTTTGAACATCTCCAGGGATAGTGACTCTACCACATGCCCAGGCAGCCCGTTCCAATGCCTCACCACTCAGTAAAAAAAATTTTCCTAATATCCAACCTAAACCTCCCCTGGTGCAACTTAAGCCCATTTCCTCTTGTCCTGTCACTAGTTACTTGGGAGAAGAGACCAACACCCACTTCACTACAACCTCCCTTCAGGTAGTTGTAGAGAGCGACAAGGTCTCCCCTGAGTCTTCTCTTCTTCAGACTAAACAACCTCAGGTGCTCCTCATAAGATGTTTTCTCCAGACCTTTAATCAACTTTGTTGCCCTCCTCTTGACCTGCTCCTGCACCTCAATGTCTTTTTTATCCTGCAGTGCCCAAACTGGACCCAGTACTCAATCTGCAGCCACACCAGTGACAAGTACAGGGCATGATCCCTTCTCTCCTCCTGTTGGACACACTATTTTTGATACAAACCAGGGTGGTATTGGCCTTCTTGGCCATCTGGGCACACTGCTGGCTCATGTTCAGCCGACTGTCCACCAGCACCCCCAGGTCCTTTTCTGCCAGGCATCTTTCCGGCCCCGGCTCCCCAAGCCTGTAGAGCTGCTTGGAGTTGTTGTGACTGAAGAGCAGGACCTGGCACTTGGCCTAGTTAAACCTCAGCTCACTGACCTTGTCCTATCAATCCAACCTGTCCAGGTCTCTCTGCAGAAACTTCCTACCCTCAAGCAGATCAACACCCTTGCCCAGTTTGGTGTTATCTGCAAACTTTCTGAGGGTCTACTCCATCCCCTCATCCAGATCAACTATAAAGATGTTAAACAAGGCTGTGCCCAGCACTAAGCCCTGGGGAACACCACTAGTGACCAATCACCAAATGAATTTAGCTCCTTCACCACAACTCTCTGGGCTCAGACATCCATCCAGTTTTCAACCCAGCGAAGAGAACACCTGTTCAAGCCATGAGCTTCCAACTTCTCCAGCAGAATGCTGTGGAATACAATGTCAAATGCCCTAGTGAATATTCACCATAAGTCCTTACTTATATTGACCATCGATAAGACATTTGTCATGCTTTTACTGCTCACTTGAGCAAGAAATCCCCATTTTTCTCAACTCCAAACTTCTGTTTTTAACAGGCAAAGCAAGTCATGCTCAATTAAATTTACATTGTGTGAATGAGGCACAAAATGCTTCTGAAGGGCTAGATATGAAAACACAATAACAAAAGCTACGTTAACAAAAGATGGTGCATTAATAAGAAGTGTGGGAAGACAATGTGTCAGGAGTTTGCCAATTTCAGTGACAAATATAAACATAGAGCTTTCAGATCTGATGCCATTTGCTGTGGTTGGCCTTTATCTATTATAATATATCTGAGGGGCTATGTGGGGCCATAAAATATGTGAAGAATTGATGCATAAAATGCTTTACATGTCTGAAGCAGAGCTATTAACTATAAAAATGCAAGTGAAACAGCATTTAATAATATCTAGCGTGTAAATTTGAGTCCTAATGTGACAGTACAGATTCATAAGCCATGTTCACATTTAAGGAAAAAGGTGCAAGAAGAGATTGTTTTTAAGAACTAGTTGCTTTCTGTTTAAGTGGGTTTTCATGAGAAATAACAGAGAATTCAAGAATTTTTTATCAGGAGTTTTGAGTGAACTTTTATACAAACAATGGCAACTTCTTTGTACTTAATAAATATATTTTTTTCTATCATGCACTAGCAGACAGAATTTGGTAATGGATCCTAAAATGAATTAATTCAGATGAACCAATGCTTTAATTGCCAAAATATTAGCAATTGTAGGACAAAAATCCTGAGTGCAAAATACTAAACTCAGCATTAGTATGTCTTGTTAAATTGTGTGATTCAAATCATGAAAATGCCAAAATTTCTCATTGTGACTTACTTGAAAGATAGACTTAAGCTTTTGGAAGTGTCTGTTTTGGCCATGTCATTTTTAGAGGTCTAAATTAGAGCAGGTGAATTCCACTTCATGTTATTGTTTACCAAATTTGTATTACAATTGCAAAGATGTAAACTATAATTAATACTGCAAATAAAATATGACAGATCCTTTCCCCAGGCACTAAGAATTATAAGAATCCAGCAATCACTTTTGGGATCACCTTTTCACTTCTCCCTAACTGGTGCTGGCCTGCAGACCATACACTGATCAACACTGGCCTTGGTGTGTGTAGAGGTAAATATGGCATGAGTGCAGGTCTGTGTGGACATGGGGCAATCTAGCCACAGCAGCATGGTCTTCAGTGCATGCTGCTCCCTGAAGCAAGCCCTCTTCTGCCCAGCAATTTGGCAATCTGGGGTCAGGGCCAGTTTAGGCATGTTTTGAGCCTTGAGAACTGCTCTTTGAGACCTCTAGGAAGCCTCAGCAGCCTCTCTCCCTTTTTCTGAGGGTCTCAACCTTGGTCATATCAACTGCATTGTAGCTGTGCCCAGTCCTGGTGATTTTCACCTCAACCCTCACACCTGGAGCTGACTACTCAGCTTGACCAAGGACGTGCCTCATCACTATGACCACCACGCAGTGACTGACCCTGGCTACCACACCCAAGCACAGGCTGATTGTACTGCTGACTTGCTGACCTGTTCTGCTTGCTTGACCTTGGAGCTGTCATGTCCCTGTGAGCTTGTATGTCAGGCTGGACACTTGACTGAAGCTATTTTCATGAAACCCGCACTGCTTGCCATGGCTGGGTGCTGCAGGATGGCACTCGTTGGTGAGGACATTATCTCTGTTCACCACCCTCAGATCATGGGTCCTCTTCCTGCTGAAACCCGTAGAATTCTGTTTGCTACAGCAATTAAAAACACCACATCTGTGGGCAGACTCAGAGATATAGGGTGAAATGCTCATGGTTAGGGAGTAGTGTATGAAGAATGTGTACAATAAATGTGAAAATGTGTACACATTGTCAATATGAAAAATGCCAAGTCTACTTAAAACAGAAGGTAATTTTTGTATGAAAAAGTTCAAGTTTTCAAATATCAACTTCACGTGAGCAAGAACTCAAATTTAATTTTTTTCTTTTTTAAAAGTTGTATTTAATCCAGCTGTGCTCTGGAAATGATGAACACAGGAGGCTCTTCTAATGCCACACAGAATGGAAGACATTCAGTTAAACAGTGAAAGAGAGGGTTTTTGAAGGAAAATTGAGGGTTCCTATGAGGATTTTCCTTTCCCCGTGAAGTGGTTGATCAGATGAGAATGCAGATAAGTCAACAGCTATAGGTTTATAGCATTCCTAAATTACATTTTTTTTGAACAATGCAAGTTTGTGTCACCTTTCTATACATGTTAAATAAACAGAAAACCTCACAGCTCCCAGTTCCTGACAATGTTAACAGATATATTGCATCTCCCAATTCCCTGTAGACCAGTGCTGGGTAAGTATGCATTCAACCTACCATAGCATGGTTTCCACCTAACTAGTAGCTTCTAAGATTCTTTGAATTGAAACTTCTGAAAGCTTTCTTGTTTGAAGGTGTATGAACAAGAAGGTATGAAGCACTTTTTGGTCTGTTTTCTGACTTTTCAGACTATTTTCAATGTGCCTTCTCTTCGGGCACTTTAACTCATAGACAATTGCAAAGAAAATTCGGACAAGTCGATTGTTTGTTTTCTATCTCACAAGTTACAGATATCTTCAGCCTGCTGTGATAAACACCAAAACCATATTTTTACTAAAATGTGATTCTAAAGATGAGATTTAAGGTGACATAGGTAAATGCTTGTGAACAACCACTCCTCTCTTATCTGAAGTATCTAAATACTCAAGCAGGTTTGACTATGCCAGCCTTTTGTGTTTTTCCAGCAAGCTACATTAGACAGAAGAGAAATCAGATAGAACAAGTAAATGGATTTCCCTAAACTGTTAATAGGGTGGTATCTGTGCACTACACTTTGATTTCTGTTTCCTGGGGTTATTCATTTATTGCAGTTAGTTTTTATGTAGTTCTAGGAATAAATGTTACTCAGGTTGGCATGTAATTGTTAATGTTTAACTGGTATAATTTTTGATGATAAATCACTATTAAAACAGTGGAGGCAACCACCAATAGCTAACTTCTCTCTTCCCCCTGTAGTCAGTGCTGAAAGATGTGTCCTCTAGAAAGTGATTTACAGCAGGAATTTAACCATATTGGCCTTTCTAGATTAATCAAAGCCAGGTTTAAACTCCAGCCATATTTGAGCCATGTCTTTCTCCACTGACTACAGAGGAGCTAAAGAAGGTTATCTTCACTAGGCCAGAGATAGCCTTTAGGAATATCCCTATATCATGCCTGATTAAAACTACTGAAGCTGAGCAGTAGACTGTCTGAAGCTGAGCAGTAGACTGTCTGAAGATTCTCTAGGAAGCTGAATGAAATTAAGGCCTCTTGTTAATGGGCAAGTGGCCCAAGACAGAACTACTTGTGTGATTTGCCTGTTCTTTGAGTTTAATGTAGAAATAGTTCCACCATTTTCCTTGCTGATAATCTGAGATCAATTAAGCAAAATAATGAGGCTGGAATTATGGGAGGCAGAAGGAAGAGGATGTTTGGAATACTCTTTAATGTCTGATTTTGTTCATCAGGAAGCAGTAGTTCTTGTCACAGCTTCTGCTAAGTTTAACTCTGGAGGATCAAGTTATATTTGATGATTCAAAGTCATCTATTAGGAGCTGTGACAAGTTCTTGTCAATCACCACCCAGTGCACAATCAAGGGGCTTTTGGAATAAAAGTCTAAGTTGCTTGTAACTTACTTTGACTTCCACACCATAAAATACACCTAGAGGTGTTCTGCAGATCAGGTGCACCAACTGATACACCCAACTGATGGTGTGAATCCTGAGTATGGACAGAACAATCATGAAGTATCTGGGATCAGTCTGAAGTTCAGATGCCTAAAAAGAAAAATCCTGAAGTTGTATTGCCTTATATTCAAGTAGCACGAGTAACTGATGTATTTAATTTTTACTACCTTCTTACTGAACAACACAAACTTTGTTTTAATTGTGGTGGAATTAAGCTGATTAACTATTCATCTTTGATTTTCATGCATAAAGAGTTTACCCCTTTTATGCGGGGACAATGAATCTACACTATATGCAGCCCAGGACACCTGAGGTGATGGGAAACAACAGGCATTAATTTGGTGCGTGGTGAAAACGATGTGAAGCAGAAAGCAGAATTAAATCATCCAATAACAAACAGCATAAGGGGAATGAATTCTCCTGGCAAAGGTTAAATTATTTTATGGAGACAAACCTTATTTTCACACTGCTGACAGTTTACTGCTCCAGTGTAGGAAATGATGTCTTAAAGTGAGACACCATTGTGCAGGGTTAATGTTAGCCCTTTGATAAAAGAGGTCACACCTCCATTGCTGGCTGCCCCTAGTCATTTCAGTAGCATATTAACTCCCATCTACATTACTTGCAGTCAAGAAAACTCTCAAGGCCAGGCTAGCACATGCAACTTAATAGTCATAGAAACAAATGTCTGGTGTAGTTGGTTTCAAGAAGATTCCCAAAAGTGGTCTGGTTTGGCTTTGTTTTACCACATATGCCCTTGCTCTGGCAGGCCACAGGAAACAGGGACTACATTGAAGGTGCCTTTTGCCAGCTACCACAAAGGGAACTTGTAGTACCTGAAGCTCAGGATGAAAGTGAGAGCAGTGGTGCTGTGATCCTGAGGGGACAACTGCACTTTACAGCATCACAGCGACTGCAGTGTCAGTATAAACACATTGTCAGTGAACTTGGTGGCACACCTCTGTGGTTGGCTAAAAGGGGGAAAAGAACTCTAGTTCTGTCTGCAATAACAAATCAAAAATATGAGGCTTCTCCTCCATTATTGATTAGGAGTAATGTGAAGTTTGGTTTAACTGACTTTGCAAAGGAAAGGAATAGGTCAAGGAAGAAATCAATACAGATTTTTAACTCTTAATAGGAATGATCTAGCTAGTAGGGTAGATCAGCCCTCTGTCTCTCATAGCCCTCTTCTGAAGGAAGTGGGTGAAAAAGGACTCCATAAGATGGTCAGTAGGGAGCAGAGAGGCACATGTTTCAAATACAAAAGAGTAGTATATATAAAAAAATAATTCATACTGTAGAATTTAAACACTTCTATGAGTTGGTAGCAGGTAAACAGTGTATTTTGGCTTACAGTTTTAAATTTACTTACTTTACTTACTTATTTTCATTTACTTCTTTTTCTGGATGGAATTCCAAGGCACTAAAAAGGGATCAAGGAGACAGACATCTTCAAGACCTCCCAGTCTGAATAGAAGAATTGCAGTGCAGGTGGGAGGATATTTATTTTGATTTAACTTCCATACATCTTGGACGGTCTCCAGTCAGGATCTTCCATTTGATGGTCGAGAGCAGCTACAGCCAGCAAGGATAACCCAAGACAAATCCTAAGCAAGAGAACACAAACAGTCCTTCTATGACAAATTACAGTCACAGGAATTTTCTCTTTTCCCTGCCCTCTCAAAAGCTGTCGATTTAATGACTTGAATTTCCAATCAAAGCATTTCATTCAAAACCAAGAAGTTAAATAGACATTGATTTAATGTTTTGTGTAGGAGAACGTGCATCTAGAAATTATGGCAAAAATGCAGAGTACACTGTAAAAGGAGCACATAATAACTTTTTAAGAGGAAGCTTTATTAAACTTGAAAAGTTAGTAGAATCGAACATTTCTGCTCTGTCCCATTAGTTTATTATTTCACCATACATTACTAATACAAAAACCATCATTATTAAATCATAACTACACTTTCAAAATGGCTAGTTTACTTATTGCTAGAAAACATGTTTTGCTAAAGCTCTGTCCTGAGACATGCCAGTAGAGCCTTCATGTACCAGTGTTTGCCCAGGCAAAACTCATATTTGTTCATGCAAATATCCAGCTAGGACACGTAAATATTGATTTGTTTGTGTAAGGAAGATATTTTTGCTGGCAAAAGCTTTTGAAAGTGTGGCCTTACCTCTAGGGCCAGACTATTTAATGGCCTTTAAAAACAGAATATTAACAGGATTTATTTATTTATTTATAATCTGTTGAAATATAACAAATTTAAAAAATATGTGTTCAAATATTCAGGTTTGACCGTTCAGAAAGAATAAGATTTCACAGAAAGAAAGAGGGTCTCTATTTAAATCAGGAGCCTAGGCAAATGAAGACACATGTACAGTTCCTGGTACTGCAGCAAACATTTCTGACACTGGGCATGTATCCTAATCACTCAGTCCCTTAGTGCTCACCTGGAAAAAGCAGGAACACTGGTGCCTGTTTTAGCCTTGAAGGTCTTTGGAAACAGGATTGTCCCTCATTATGTGGTTAATGTTTGCAGGAATAAGACCCAGTTCTCAACTGGAAGTTCCAGGAACTTCAAGGAGCAGGAGTGGACAGTGTGCAATTAAAAAGGTGAAAACTCAGTATAGCATTTCTAGACACATTTCCATAAGTGAAACAAAAGTGCAAAGGGTTTTCCATTTCAGATCAAATTTATCTGTTAAGCTTGCGTGTGTGTTTTTTTTTCTTTTCATCTATTTTGTTATTAAATGTAACTAACTTCTGATATTAAATTCTTTGAATAAAAAAATAAAATTTCAGTTTCAAAACCATCAATATTGAAGTTGATAACTTTTCAGTTAACAGAACCCGTGTTCACAAATGTTTTTGTGTACCAAGAAAGTAATCAAAAGTATTTCACTCAACTATTGGCAGCACTAGACATCTCTTGGTTTACATTACTGGCATAGAAAATATTTGTCAGCCTCCGAAAGCTCATGAGATTTGCTTCAAACCATCAATGTAAATATTTATGGCAAAATTACATCTGTTTGAAATCAAAGGATGTCTGACCATACTCTTTTTGAGGTTGATAATTTCAAAGTGACTGAGCCTAATTGAATGTCAGGATATACCAGAGCTAGCAATAACCTAGACTTGCCTTACATGGACCTTTTCAAAACTTCAAGATTCAGAAACAAAGTAGTTACAAAACTGTAGCCACTTGGCTTTAATGACACTTAATGGGCTAGCATCTTGTAAAGGCCAGTAACTAGAAAGAGGGGAGTGAGGACCCACAGTCTATAAGTTAGCTCCCCAGAAGCAAGAAGAAGTGGCAACAGAGCAGCTCACATCCATTGCCAGCATCCTCCATTTTGACCAATGCAGTGTTCTGAGTTCTGTTTGAATCGCTGAGTTGAGGTTCAAAATCTTCCCTTCAAGTAGTGGCTTCCATATGGTCATTGCTGGGAAATTTTTGTATTAATGTAGCTTTTTCTCTACAACTCTGCTCTTTTGTGGCCTTTTTTATTACTGTTATTATCAAAATAATATCATTCAGATTACAGAGCAACCATATAATTCTTTCCCTTCCTTTTCCCCTCTTTCCCCCAAAAGGGATGAGCTAAAAGTAGCAGTGGTGCCCAAAATGTTAGGCAAATATTTGTAGCCATGTTAGGCCATAGACAAAAAAAATCTGTATAATGCTCATCCCTTATTTCATAAAGGGCCATATTTGGCCTCCTGTGAAAAAAGCAGTGCCATTTCCAGCCAGAGGTCACAGAAAGTTATAGAAACCTTCTGGTTCCACATGTGTCTGGGAGGATTTTGCCCGACACGGTTATACTCATAATTTATTTGTTACTTTATGAGGTTTTTTTTTCTCTTAAAGCAATTTCTATCATGCTACCCAGCACTTGCTATTGACTACAGCCAAGCTCAGACATCCCCTGGGTAGAAATACAGAGACAAAACTGATACATCAGTTTAACAGCACCCACATATCCTTTGTGCTCATTAGGAGCAGCTCCCTGTCCCATTTTTGCCACAGAGCTGTACAAAAGGTCAGAGAGAGAGAGATATGTCCTGAAAAGTCATTTTCTGACCTTAATTATTCTGATGTAATTCATTTGAATTATAGGTCCCATTTTTTGTCTGTGAAAAGATGATCTAAGGTCTACCCTGAACACTGATTTTATAAACATAGCTTACTTATTCCCCTCTCCTACTTATCTAATGGGTATCTTTATAGGACTTCAAATACCAAGGAAATTAGTGTGCTACTAAGAGTGGAAAAGAATAGAAATAATTTTCTTACTGAGTACTGAGGTAACAATACCAACCCTAGTTTTAGCCAGCAGTGTTCAAATAATAAGTTGCATTACAAATCCCATGAATTTCAGGTACTCAACACATCTGGTATATGATGCATTGCTTATTTTATCTACAATATAGAGGTCAACCACAGAAATTAGAATTTTAAGAAACTTTTAAGAAAATTCTCACTCAAGTGTAATAATACCACGTGTATAAAAATATGCTGCCTGGGAAAATACAGATTTCAAATCGTATTTACATAATAGCATATACATTGCATATATAATGGTATATGTTACCAATGGAATGAATTTTTTTTTTGACTTTTCAGTGAAAAATAAGTGCATTATTTATTTCAGAGATGTCTTCTGATATCAAAACAAAGCAAAAAATACTTGCCTGAAAAATAACACTTTTAAAATAAATATATATATTGGTCATTACTGCATTAAACCAGGTAAAACAGAGAAGGTATGAAGGACCATATGGACCACACTGATTATCTCTATGTTTCATGTACAAACTTATTGCCTTCTGTTGTTTTTGTGTAGTTTAATTCTAAGCAGAACTGGATCCACGTTCCACTGTTCTAGTCTACAGCAAACATTTTTGGCCACTTGTCATCCCTTATTCCAAGCCATATGAGTCCTTTTTTCCCACACTCTGCTCCTTCAGATGAATCTATAGGCCCATAACACAAAAAGCACTGTGAGTTTGCAGTAAGTTAACCGGTTTTCTGTAATTCTGAAATCTGATGGTTTGATTTGTACCAATTTTATCAGTTTTCCTTGTATATATCAACTGTCACTATAAACTGTGTTTCAACACCAGGCATTCCTCATCCTTACTGGCTGTGCTCATCATTTATCCACATTAAAAAGTCCATAGACCTAGCTACAAGCGTGGAGTACTGGTTCTCCTCAGTGGTTGTCAGTAGCTAAATATAATCATTAGAGAAATAGACAATCATGCTCCAGCAGAACATCTTAAGTTCAATCATCCGCAAGGCATTATTAGCAAGAAATGTTTCCAAGTATTACACTGATTACATCTGATTTGTTGGTGATATCAGATTATTACTAAGCAAGCTTGCTCAGCATCTTCTCATAGTTTTACATATATTTGGAGTTTCCTGCCACTTCAAGCCCAATTTTCAAGCATTCTTTTATATCCTGTTTTCTGTCTATTTCATGCTAAATTGATCATCAGAATGTATCAGCACAAATTAAAAGTCAATAAAGGCCATCTACACCGCTGAAAGAATTCTGCAATTACCATGACACTTCTTCCTCTCCCATTTTAAAAATTACATCCTACCTTATCATAAAATAGAACAGTATAATCATTTAGGTTGGAAAAGACTCTTAAGATCATCAATTCCAACCATTAACCTTTCACAGTCAAGTCCACCACTAAATCATGTTGCTATGCACCATGTCTATATATCTGTTAAATCCCTTCAGGGATGGTTACTCCCTGGGCAGCCTGTTCCAGGGTTTGACAACCCCTTCAGTGAAGCAATTTTTCATAATGTCCAAACTAAACCTCCCCTGATGCAACCTGAAGACATTTCCCCCTTTTCTAGGACTTGTTACTTGGAAAAAGAAACTGACACCCTGAAAAGTAGTTGCAGAGTGTGAGTAGATTGACTTCATATCTAATAAGGTAGAGATCTCATTCTCTCAATGCATTCTGCAAAGACAAGGTTCAATAGTTTTCCTGGGAATCCGTATTTTTCATTGTGACCACTACACAGTCTTGACCTATACCATCACATATCTTCCTGTCAAATCATATATTCTTGTTATAGTCCCATTTTTTTCTCAAGCAGCTGACAAAATATTTGACCCATAAAAAACCTATTTTTTCTCTAATTTCTTCATGTTTTCTTTGTAAATCCTCTCTGTAACTGTTAAGCATATATAAAACTGTAAAGCCTAGATGGGATCTCATGAAGCCAGAAATTCCTGTAGTACTCTTAATTGTCCATCTGAAAAAAACAGGGATTTGAATCCCACTTTTCATTTACTTTGACTTAATTTAAAACTTCCCATGTTTTAATAATTCATCAGAAATTTTGTTGTCCCTTTATGCTTTCTTATGCTTTTTAAAAAAATAATGCTTTCACAAGTGGTTCAGCTGCCTAGAAAATGTCTCTGAATCTCTGTCTTTATCCACTTCACCACCACGATACTCATTAAAACAATCTATCCATATAACTGCATGCCTTGTAGCAGAGCTACAGTATTAACACTGTACAATTCAATAAATGGCTTTCTAAAGTCAGCTCTTAGTGACCAACATCTTTGTATGATTCTTGCCTATTCTTTGGATTCTCTGCTTTAGCGATGTCTCATCTCTTATTTTCATTTCTTTAAAGGAGCATTTTCCTCTCTTGCACAATAGTGGCCTGAATCACAAGTAGCTCCCCTTAGGCTGAATGTTATTCTGTTGTCATCTGCTGTCTTAAGTCAGTTTGCAGTTGATCTAGTAGATAAGAACTCCATCTCTGAATATTAATGTATTCTTGCAAATGCCACTGTGAGTACAATCAGATAGTCTTTAGAACTGCCAACCTGAACAATCTGATCTGACTGGAAGCAGCTGTGTCACAGGTATAGTTCCATATTCTTTACCTACTTTAATACCTTAGTGCAAGGATCATTTTATTGTTAACACTGGGAACTGGTATAGGTTCCTTCGAGTTCTCTCTAGACTTGATTTGCTGTTTCTTCAGTTAGAACACATGCTGATATCAAGTTTGCTCACAGCTTCTTTAAAAGACAGCAACTATACTGACAGATTTTCATACTCAAAGGTTCCATTTCTTTTCCATTCTGCTGATATTAGGATGTGCTTTTGCGATAATTACTCCACCATATTTGGCTGAGATTTCTGCCTTTGATGGAATCCAGATGTTCCATGTTCTCAGTTCTTACTTTCCTTTTCCATATCTGGGTAATTTATCTATATTATTGTTTAACTGTAGTATCTATTTGGCTTTATATCAAAAGGAGAGGAGTGTTCAGCCTTTGCCCAGAGGCCAAGCTAGAAGACCAGATCCTGATTCTGGCCCATCCCCTTCAGCGTGCCCTGTTCAGGAGGCTCTGCTTGCAGCAGAACATGTTTGGCATAGCTCCCAGGGCGTGGGAACACATGAGAGCTGCCACTGTGA
Source organism: Chloroceryle amazona (assembly GCA_027560015.1). NCBI lineage: Eukaryota > Metazoa > Chordata > Aves > Coraciiformes > Cerylidae > Chloroceryle > Chloroceryle amazona. The sequence continues at coordinate 16,578 of JANHFX010019624.1, forward strand.
CTGGGAACTCATTTAGAGTAACAAATAGGTTTGAGGAAGACCAAAGCAACTCACAAACAAGCAGCAGTCAGAGGCAGAGCTAAATTTATCAAGCAACACATTCTGTCCACTCTTTGCTCATTCATCTCTAACGACTCTGAGCATAATTATAGTTTTCTGTAGTGGTTGTCTGAATACATTTTTATGACTGTAGCATGGAGCAACTTTCTAACTCCCCCAAAATGAAGCTTGTTTGTTTGAATAATTAAATTCCAGATGAAAAATCTGGTTTCTCCTAAGAGGACACAGAAGACCCTTTCCAATATTCATTAAAAAGTATTATAAATTAGGGTGTTTTTTTTCCTAAGATACAACATGTGTAAAATATTTTTTAATATAATTTGCTGTTTTATTTTTTGGATAATAAAATGAAATTCAAAACAAACAAGATATTGACAAACGATAACTTCCCATAGGAGAAAATAAGTGGGACACGACCTTTTTGAGGTCAAGAAGAACCATATTCATTTACCATTTCCATTTCCATCCTTTAAATTACTCTTAAATCATTATTCCCAAACCAAGAATAATCACAGAATCACAGAATGTTAGGGGTTGGAAGGGACCTCAAAAGATCATCCAGTTCAACCCCCCTGCCAGAGCAGGATCACATAGGTTAGGTCTCACAGGAATGCATCCAGGTGGGTTTTGAATGTCTGCAGAGGAGACTCCACAACCTCCCTGGACAGCCTGTTCCAGTGCTCTGTCACCCTCATTGTCAAAAAGTTTCTCCTTATGTTTACATGGAACCTTCTATGTTCCAGCTTGCTAGGAAAATGATGTCTCTTTTGAAACATGAAGCTTTTGTGAATCTCTTCTAGGCTTTGACTGATCTCATCCTGGGGTATCTAAAAGAATGTTTTCCCTTCCAGGCTTCTGGTGCCGTTGGGTGGCTTTGCGGCTCACCACCACCAAAACTATCAAACACTAAACATTCCCTCTTAGCTCAGAGCAACCAGAATTTGTAGAACATGCAGTGCAGTGATATGCATCCATTTAGAGCCTGGTTTTTGATTGTAGCTATTTGAGACAAGAAGAAAACACATGCATCAGTATTAATCTTCTGACCTGAAGGTGTACTAATGGTGCAATGATCTCTCATCATTACTCTCAAGACATTGTTTGCACCATCCTCAAAGTAAATAGCAGCAGTCCATCAGTCATAAAAAGGGTCGAGATGTGTCACAAATATTTTTTCAACTACATGATAACCTTTACATTTTCTTCTATGTGCCTCTCATTACAAGCAACTAACAAAAGGAAGAGATCATAAAGTGTTTGGAAAAGAACCAAAGAATTAATCAATTAAATAAATATACAACAAGAAACTATCAATTCACCAAGGAAACAACTGACAGGATTAAATAGTGAAGCAGCAATGCCTTTAGATCACAGCCCTCAGAAAGTATTAAAAATTAAAACACACGTCATAAACAGATTTGGATTCAGATGCAAAATTGTAGCTGCAATGATAAAGTTATGTCCCAAGATTATGTTACTGGATGATCAGCCTCCACTAGAATTTGGACATTTAATTGTGTGTTTTGCATTCTATCCCAGATTCTGAGTTCATGGTTGCTCATGTGTCCACTCACCTGTTGTTCAGGCCTGCAGACTCTGACAATAACAGATATCTAACTCAAAAACAAAAATCCGTGAAGGCCAGTCGAAGGCTAACAGGCAAGATATGTGAGCATTAAATTCAAAATGACCTTAAGAACAGTGTCTAGGTGCTAAAATTTAGGTCCTCTAAAAGACATTGTTTCTATATCATGAATCTGTCTTCATGGGCAGCTCCGCAAAACCTGCCACAATAGTATCTGGTTCTAATACAAACCACACAGAAATCTGGAAAAGTAAGAATAAGCAGAACGAATTGAATAAAAAAAAAAACAAAACAAAACAATGAAAAAAACAAAGAAAAATCAAAACAAAGAAAAAGTTTCAAGTGTTTTTTTCATTAAATCACTTCAGCTCTCTTTTCTTTTTGTTTCCTTTAGCACATTAGATCTTTAAATTGTAAATTGTTTTGTATTTTTTCTTAAAAGGAAAATTGCTTACAAACTCCTGTTCATGCTAAAGTTTATGGAAACAACATTTTGCATACATGTTGGCAAAACTTCATGCCAACAGTACTTTACATGTGCATTGCAGAAGTTGATGATGATCCACAATAAACACATTTTTCTAGGAGAGAAGTGGCCACATGGCATCTCAGGATGTGACCTAAAAAAAATGACAGTATTAGTTGTCGTTGTTAGAGTGTAATTGAGGTAAGAAAAAAAGAGCCAGTTGCTACACATACTACAGTATAAATTCCTGCATATAAAGGTTTATGAAAATAAAAATCTGCATTAAGAGTATAATAAATTTGTAAAGTACAATTTTTAGAAGTATTGTCAGAAATAAAATCGTCATATAACTTTAAACAAGTTCTATTGTGCTTTCATATAACACTGAATAAGTAAACCAATTAATTTTCAATTAGCTTTTTTTCAAGATTTCTACCTCAGTTCAAAAGTCAACCAGCAGGTATTCAGTCATTCAATCAGAGAGGAAATCTGCAATATTTTGAAATTAATTTCCTGTAAGCTCACTAATGGTATTCATCACTACAGCTACTGAGTGAAACTTAATGTTTGAAAATGTCAACTAATTTATCTTTGGTGCATTCCTGTGAAAAGACAGGGTTGACTATCCCAAATTTACAGCAGGACAGCAGAAACAAAGGGCAAAAAAATTCAGTAAATACAGATGTCCATTTTGAGATGCCTCATACACGGATTTTTAAGAGCACTTGATGATACACGTATGTAGTATTTTATATATCCAACATTAGGGTCCTGATGATTCCATCTCATCAACAGACAAAAGCGTAAAGTGGTAGCAGAACAACTTCTAAGTGATCGTGCATAAAACACTTTGTTTAGGGAATTCTCACATGTCTACAACAAATAGAATTCAATTATCTGAATAGCATCCAACTCTCTTAGAGGAACCTTTGTTTTCCACCCTCCTGCAGTTGCCTTGCACATCTTCCAATTTCTGAAACAAATGAAGGAAGCCTACAGAGAGCAGACTCCTTGGCTGTACAAGCCTTCTCCACTATGAGAGCACAGTCCATCATGTGTAAAAAGCAGGAGGGGAGCAAAGAATGTGCACACCATACAATTGGAGACTCTTTCAAAATTCACAATGAGGAAGGAAAAAAGCATTTTGGTGTTGGGTTTTGGTTTTTGTGGGTTTTTTTGTGGTTTGGTTTTGTTCTGTTTTGTTTGTTTGCTTGCTTGCTTGTTTGGTTGGTTTTTTCCTCTCTCTGTTAACAGGATGACTGGGATGTTGCAGAGCTTTGAAATTTTGAACCATACAATATGTTTACTTAACTTTGTAGGACAAGCTCATGTTAAGTTATATTTTAGTGATAGTAATTTGTTAATACAATAAATGTATTAAACATATTTCAGAAATGTATCAACAGCTATAAGATATGGCTTTGTCATAACCTGTAAAGTAAATGATGCAGAGCGTCTCTGATATTGTGCAGGAGAATAAGAACTAGATTCCTTCCTTCTATATACTCCGAAATTCCTAAATGGAAAGTTTAGGTCCTTGTTACTCTTTCAATAATGACCCTGGAATGAAGGAAACTGCTAGAATATATCCCACCGGGAAGGTTTCTTTTTCACACTGCAATAGAATGTAATCATATTTTAAAACATTTAATAGCTGTTCTTAGATTGTACAAAAATTGTACAACTTCATATACCAAAAATGTGATCTGGGACAATAAGCGAGAGTTTCACAAACATTTTTTTCTTTTCTGTTTTTTGTGTGTTTGCTTGCTTTTGGTTTGTTTTGTTTTTTTCTTTAACTGTGTCTTATATACCTCTTTTGACAGATGGCAGCAATAACTGGGCATACATATTAGTGACCAAAAAGTACACAAGTTCATAAAATCTTTACAGCTCAGATTAACTGACTGTTCCTCTGAAGATGATAAATACAGGACAGGGTACATATTCATAACATATAGAGAATTATGCACTCATAGTAGCTATGTAATAGGTATCTGGGGACAGATGCTTCCTGAAGCAACCTGTGACACTAATTCCAGCAGAAAACACTGTTCTCTGTGGGAACAGAGATATAGAAACCACATTTTAAGAGGTAAAGAAGTCAGATACTGGTATGCTTTTGTGGCTGAGTGTACCAGTCTAAGAACTAGACAGAAAAAGTTTTTACCTGGACACTATACCTACTTATTCCAATCCAAGGCCAAGGATAGATTCTACCACTTTTTTACTTGCGACTTTTACATACACTAGAAGCGCCCACAGGCTTACTACAGGGATATGTACTTCTAGAAAGTGACCTTGCCCAACTCTAAATGAGGGTTACTTAGATGTTTTCTTTCACCTTCCCTGTTCCTTCCAAGATAACAGATTTGCTCCACTTGTTTTGTCTTGAGCTTCTCCATGCTGAATCTCCTCTTATGATTTCCCACCTGCATTTTTCAGCCTTCTACATATCTTTGAAAGACAGAGGGCCCAACTAGCTGATTACACTAATAAGCAGAACACACAGTATAATCAGGAGTAAGGCCCTTGAATTTAATTAATTTCCCTCATTATATGTCAACACTGTAGTTTCTTCATGGCTCACTCCTGAGAGACATCTTCTTAAGATCCAATTTAGGTCTGTAGCTTAGAATTAAGATTTCTTCACTCTACACTATCTCCCTACCTCAGACTGTATAACTGCTCTCCACAAAACCATTGCTCACAGCAGCTTTTCCTACTATCAGTCTGAGGCTGGGAGTTCTAGAAGGGAGACAAGAAATCAGCTTCTCTCCACAGCAACAGGCAAAGAAGCTGCTTCACCTGTGTCCTCTCCATTGCTCATGTTGGTCAGAGTTGCTAACAGTACAGAGAAAATGAGCCCCAGAGGATGAAAGATAGCAAGACCAACTGAGAAATTGCTTCTGTTTCAACTTCTGCCTTACTAACAGTTATGTTTTCTGCTTTCTGCTTACTTAGAATTGTCTGCAGTTCAGGCTGCAAAGGTATCATGGGGAGAAAAGCCTCACGGCAGTGCCTAATAAGCAGAAAACTCAGACAACCTTGAGGAAATAAGGTTAAGTTTGTAAACTGGTGCTAAAGAAGCATCTTTTAACCAGGAAGCAGAAACAATCTGATAGACTGATCTTGGAGAGACCACAAACATGGAGGTCCTAGATGTCATTCTTACATATCCACTTTAAAGAGTAGAACTGTATTTTAATGAATTAAGTTTGAGTGTGTGTTACTCAGCAGATGTCCACATATTTAACATTTCCCCATGGGTAAGAGAGCTATGTGGTTTTGAGTACCAGATGAGTTTATCCAGGATATTTTATTATTCTGATCTTGCCTGGTGGTCTCTAGTAGAAGACAATACTATTTTCAGTTTATTTTCTTCTGTCTTAATCTTCCCACAAGCATTTTAACTAGAAATTACCATCAAATTATGTCTCACTGTTACTGGACACATTTCTGGCTTTTGATGTCCTTCTTTTATCTCTACAGTTGGATCCAGATATTTCTTTGGTGTTTTGGTTCTTCATGTTTACAAGTTTCCACATGAGCATGAGTTTTCTACAGCTTCAAGGCAGTTCATATTGTTCCCTGTCACTGACAAAGACTTTGGTCTCAGCCAAACTGCTGACATTGGTTCAGAGCCTACATGGAGGTGAAAGTACTAAATGAAGCAATGGAGTCTCTATTAGAAATAAAATACCCTTCTTGTTTCAGGGCTAAATATGTCACTGAACTCCTGACGAAACAGTTACACTATAGGATCTACTTAAAGGCAGTTTTATTAATGTAGTTCTTAAAGACCAACCAGGTAGAAAATCCATGTCAGTTGTAGGCTGGGTCATGAAGACCTACAGGTCTATCATACTTCTTCATCTGGAAAACAGTAGGATATTTGCTTAGAGAGCAACAGTGGAAGAGAATCTCACCTGCTGCCTGTGGAGAACTCCATGCCATGGTAGGGGACTGCTCATGATGAAGGCTGTGACTCTGAGGGAGACCCATGTTGTAGTGATCTGCTTCTGGGATGATCACAGCCCACAGAAGAGAACCACACTAGTTGAAGTTCATGGAGGACTGTCACCTGTGGGAGGGATGTCATGATGCTGTAGGGGAGGACTGTGAGGAGTTTTCCCCCTGAGAAGGAAGGAATGGCAGAAACAACATGGAACAGATTAACCACAACCCTCATTCCCTGTCCCCCTGCACCACTGACAGGGAGTACATAGCAGAGCAGGAAGAAGGGATAAGCGAAGGAAAGGGTTGTATTTAAGGTCCATTTGTATTTATTATTGTCCCACTCTGATTCAATTGGTAAATTGGTGGTAGCTTTGTTCAAATTAAATTTTTTGTTTTCCCCAAGTCAGGTCTGTCTTCTACCCATAATCATAATTGGTGAGTTATCCTTCCCTGTCCTTTGTCTTGACCCTTGAGCCATTTATTGTATTTTCTCCTCCCGCCCCATCCCACCAAAGCGTGGTAGGAATGAACAAGCATCTGCATGGTCCTTTGTTGACAGCTGGGTGGGCCTAAACAACAAACCTCTTCATTAAGGACCTAGACAATAGGGAAGAGTGAACCCTCAGCAAGCTCAGACACAATATGAAATTGAGAGAAGTGGACTTCAACAAGAAGGGGAAGAGGGCAGAGAGGAATCTGATGAAGTACAACAAAGAGAAATGAAAAGTCCTGCCCACAAGGAGGAATAAACTTATGTACCAGTATACACTGGTGCCTGACCTTCTGGAAAAGAACTCTGTAGAATTCTTTTCGGATCCTGGTGGATAACAAGTTGAACACAACCCAGCAATACAAGAAGCAGCCAATAGCATTTAGGGCTGTGTCAGGAGGAGCATTGCCAGAAGGAGGTGACATTTTCTTTCTGTTCAACACTGATGAGGCCATATGTGAAATACTGTGACCAGTTCCGGTATCCCAGAAGGAGAGAGAGATAAACTGACTGGAACAAACCCAGTGAAGGACTGTGAAGATGATTACAGTTCTCCTATGAGGAGAACAAGAGTCTTCTGCCTGGAGAAGAGGCAGCTTGGGGGCAATCTCATGAATGTGTGTAGATACCTGATGGGAGAGAAAGAAGATCATCCAGACTGTTCTCAGTAGTAGCCAGTGACAGGACTCAAATATTCACATATCACTTTGAACATTCAGAAATCTTTTTTCAGTAACTTAATAAATTAAAAAATCCAATTATTTTTAGAATTCTGAAAAATTAAGATGACTGCAAAATATAATTTTTAAGCAATTTTCACTCATTTAACTATATGTTTAATTTGGTTTAAAAACTTTCATTTTTAAATGATGAGCGATGGACTTCCGTCAGATTTTTTTTCATGAAAGTAGAATTTTTGTTTCCTGGCAAACTCTGACATCTTAACATTTTGCCCTTTCTAAACTGAAGAAAAGTAAATGTTTCCCTTAGGATTTATTATTAAAATTAAAATAAATAAAATAAAAATTTAAAAAACAACAAACAAAAAACTTACATGGAAAGTTTTAGTTCTGACTACATTTTTTTTTTTCTCCTGATTTATAATATCAGACACAATCCTGAATGAAAGGTTGTTCCAAACGAAACATTAAAATATTCTGGCATGACAAGAATGTAAAAAAAGTTATCAAAAATCTTTGTTTTGATTGAAAGCAAAACAAACAAAATACAGTCAATCCTGACACGTTCCCACAGAACATTTAAAACTGAATTAATTGTCATTTTCTGGGAAACATTCTGCTCAGAATTTCTGAGTCCCTCCACTGACAAGTGCATAGAATCATTGCATAGAATCATTGTCCCAGGCAACCCACCACACATGCACACATCCTGTTGAGCTCACAATATATGTGTTGAGAATGCTGACCTTTTTAAGGTAGAATCAGGTTACTATATGCCTATCACAAAGGTAGAATAAGAAGGAAAAGCAGACAACTGTTCCCAGAGGGGTGTCTCAGATGGACTGTTTCTCCCTGTGCTTTCCCTGAGACAACATTTTTTTTCTTTGTTTTTGTTCCAGACCATACCTAGAAGTAACATCTAGTTCTTTTATAGGTCATTTAATATGATTGCATGATTATGTGGAAGATTTTGGCTATTCATTACCTAATAAAACTAATCTGTAAAGACATAATGGAGTTAATGGAGTGGCTTTAAACTATTATCTTTAAAAATGTTCAAAACCAGTCTCAAAATGGGCTACCAGAGTGATGTGAATTAACTATGAAAGCTTGCTGATGCACAACAGCCTTCAGTTAACCGTGTCAAAGCATCACATGTGTTTTACCATGATTGATACAATTCACTGCTACACATTTTTATATTCACATTAGTATTTGAAAGGTGATCTACTTTTGAAACTTATTGTACTGTATCTATATTAATCACTTTAGATTAATAAAGTTTACAGTATAGACAAGAAAGTATTGTCCCCCATTCCTATTCATCCAATTCATCAGAGAATTTATAGGGCCAGAGAATTTTTTTCTCTTCCTTTTATAGGTTGACTTGCTGTCTCTGCCCGTAGCCCTAGACACAAAGGTTCCTGCAGCACACTGTTGAAAACTGAATGGTGAATGTTCACAGGAAATCTCTTTAGCAGAGTCACTTCACTCTAGTCTGAGGTCTAAAATGTTTTTTGCTAGAACATTTTAGATTATTATATGACCACATCAGAAAGGAGAGTCCCATGGAAGCTGTAAGACTGAAGATACATATACACAGTATATACCCTTTGCATACAGTGAACTGTAACCAGCATGAGCAGAAAACTTTGATTACAACTGAACCCAAACAGGAAGCTAAAGTAAAACGTGTTGGTTTGGCTCAGCTATGTATAAGTTTGCATGAAGTACACCAGTTTGTTCAAGCAGAAGAGCCTTTACAGATCCACAGAGCTCAACAGATATAACAGGATGAACTGAATATATAGTGATGAACTCTGTAAGTAAATATTCTGAATACAGCAAATACATGGTTATATCTGAAACACAGGTTTCAGAGAGTGCAGAGGTAATAGGCATGCAGTCTTATCTCCCATTAGATGCAAATTTCTGACTTAATATTGACTTTATAGTGGCAAGTAGCAAGATAGAAAATATTAATATTGACAAAACAGCTTTTATTTTCCCCTGATGTCATCTGGTCATGTCACTCATTGCAATTAAATCCAATCTCTAATTGCAACAAGTATTATGAACAGCATTCATTAATTTATTACACAGTGCTATGCCAAGCCTGCATTTGAGCACATGCTCTAGTCATTTGTACTTCTACAACTGTCTAAAGTCCTCTTCACCTCAGAAGGAATGGGCTTGTTGACAAAAAGTATCTGCGTGTATGTAATGTGTAATATCATAAAAAGCATAAGCACACACTTGTGCTTGTCTGCATTGGTACATTTAACTTCATCACGTATTCCTACTTCCTCTATGATCCTATTATATTTTATAATTTCATCTGTGGAAAAGACTGAAGTTTGAAAATGCAGGAATCTTGCACCTGTTGCTCCAGTGAAAGATTGAAAAAATGCAAGCAAAACACAATATTGTCAGTATGAAAACGTTTCACAGGCGCATTGCATGAGCAGAGGCAAGTGCAGGAAATGACAGTCAGTGAACCACTGTCTTCTGTTTTGCCCATTCACATATTTGTCACTGTAAGTCATTATGAACTCATGAAAATTGTCATGTCTATGAAAGCCCCTGCGAAATCTTCAGCCACTTTTTAGTTTTATTATGATTGTATGTCAGGAATATTGTTCTGAAACAGACACACAGGCTACCAGATGCTGAAGTGCACATGACTTTTAAATGTGTTTTTTTAATGCTGGTAAACTAAAAACTGAAGTGAATGCTTATATTTAAGTTGTTGGTGACAACATGATCATATCAGTCTAGTTTAGTTTAGCTTCAGTTCTAGATCTTTTTCCGCCATTTGCTCACATTCTTCTACCTAGGTTGTAGCAAGTTCACCAATTAAAATTAATTTTATTAATCTTTGCTCTGGAGGCAGAAGATAATAATTCCAGTCTCAAAGCTCATACACGTAATATGCACTCACAAAACTCAGAAATAATTTATTTTAGACACTAAAATGATCTTTGGTCTTCCATGCTTTTAACTTAGTTTTTGGGTGAATCATTCAAAATGCTCAAGGACTACGAGATATAGGGAAAACATCTATTAAAACAAACAAAAAAAAGTAGTTTAAAATGCCTTCTGTCTGGTGGGGTTTTCAAGAGAATCCTTTGCAGTAAGAGTATGGGGAGTGTACACACAAATGAGGTTTAGCAGAGCAATGCCATAGAAAACATGAATAGTACGGGTTATGAAGTATCAAGGTAATAAGATACATGTGAATGTGTAAGAACTCTAATAAAACATTTAAGTTAAAAGCTTGACTTAAATAGGCTAGAAAAATAAGCATTTGCAGTTACACCATGTAATAACTTACAACTCAAAGTGATTGCTACAAGGTGTAGACTTTGGTGGGGTTTTTGCTGCCTATCCTCAGGCTCACAGCATCAGACATGTGGCTATTTGCTGAGGACAAAAGAGCATGCATCTGGAAAATTATATGCATGTGTATATAAAAAGTTACAAAAACGTTCAAAAGAGCATGGCCTTTTTTTATTCTTTTCCAAAATGTGAGAGCTAAATAGTCTGAACTTCTTCATACTGTCTTTAGAATGAATAACCTACAGGGTTCTTGTTTTGTCTCCTATACCTTCAGTCTGCAATGCCACCACTACATATCAGGACAGAAAAAAAATAAGAAAAGCAACTTTTATAATCTTGGAAGGGGAAAGAGAAAGATGGAGGTTCAAATGACAATGTTGATATTCTACATCTCTAAGTACATATTCCTCCTCTAGAAAAGAAATTTTCCAACCATCATACACAATAAATATATACAGTCCATGCATAATTAGTCCCTGTTACAGACCAGGACTGCAGACTCTTTTTCCTTAAGTCATTCTTTCCAAATTTAATTTTCCTTGCTCTGTCAATACTTCCAGCATAGAGAAAAAAGCTGAGAAAAATGTTTCATTAGGGCTTCATTATCTGACCAACTAATAATAAAATTAATCACTGCTGACAGATTTGGGTGGGTACATTTTTCAGATTCCTTCTATATCATTCCTACTAAATATCTTTTTAATTTTACCCTACACATGAGAAACAAGGACACAACAAATACTCTCAGGAATATTTTTCTGTACTCTGTTGCTCCCATTACCTATATCTTGGCATGAATTTTTAAGGGTTCCTTATGATTTTAAACCCTGCCCCTCCCATTCATCTTAAAAGGGTTGCCTACATTGACAAAAGTTAATATTTTCATAAATGTTTCTCGTAAACATTCACTTCCTTGCTTTCAACTCAGCATTTCTGGGATCTTTGGAATTTTTTCTTCCTCATGTCTACTGTGATCTTGAAAGCTGTTAACAGACTGTGTGCAGAAAGAAAGATCATCTTTGTACATACAGGTTAAATTCTCCACTGTCTTTGCTGGCACAGTTCCTTTCAACAGCTCCTTTGGCACCCACAGTATTCTGCCTCTTTACACTAGAGCGTGGCCTACGGCTTAACTGCCCTTTCTCTCAAACCACATACAGCCACTTTACTTTCTTGGTATTCTTTGTATTTAATGTCTTAATACTTAGGAAATAGGCATTAACTGAAGGAAGGAATTACGATTTCAAGCATGCATCCCAATCAAGTGTACAAGTGTGTGTATTCACATGAACACTTCCACAAAAATCAAAAAAGACATGCACATTTGCACTCAAGGCTGCTCTACAGGCTGTTCAGCTGCTGAAATATCTTAGACAAACAAAACTGAAAGAACTAAATAGACCTTAGACCTCCCTTCCCTTCTACTCTCAGTTTTGTGCTGCAGTCTTGTTAGAGTCTCCTCCACGTCTTGAATCTTTTGAGCATTTAAAACTACAAACAAGCTACTTTCCTGCCTTTCTACTCAATTCTTGGCATCAATGTTTCACTTCCAACAAGCAAAACACTATGTAGTTTCTGTAATTGCATCTAATGCTAATCACTTCCCTTAGGCATGCAAGTTTCAGCTGTTGGTGAGCCCTTTCCTGCAACAGGGCTTTAGCTTTTTGAGAAAGGTACCTGTGATGCAGCCAGTAGAATTCCTTGACACGATTTCTCTTTCCTTTAAAAAGCCCCCAGCCTTGTCAACAGCTCCTACGCTTCAGTTACCTCAACCCTCCTCCCATTCATTCTGTAGGATGCAGTATTTCTTCAGTGACCTCTTTTCCTTGTTACCCTAGGGATGGTTGCCCAGGCTTTTCCAAGCAGGGAGATAATCATGTTTAGCTGGGTTTTGTTTTCCTTTGTTTAAGATATGTTCTCTCTCAAGTTAAAAAGTATCCATGATCATTAAACCAACTCAGGCTTGACGTATCCAGCCAACATCAACAGAATACAAAGTCTTTAAGATGTGAAAAAGGCATTGTCATACCAGTCTGAAGAGGTGTGTGCAGGCACAGAAGCAAAGGGAGTAAGCTCCTTTAGTTCTGTACCATGTGTGGCTACTTAGTACTGCTGCAGTCCAGCAGATGCTGGGGTCAGATGGACAATACTGTCAGGTCACAGTGAGGAGAGGAGGTGCAAGCACAGGGCTCTAAGTTGAGAGCAGTTCCAAAGCAAGAGAGAGGTGTTGAGGAGCAGGGAAGAAACATGAAGTCCTACCAATCCGTACAGCACACATGACAGGTGATGAACCATGTGATGAATCACATGATGAACAAGGTAGGAACTATCTACTCACAACAATATACAACACAGACAGCAGCACAGTACTGTCCCAGGGCTCGCAACTGCTCAATACCTCATCCAACCCAGGTATGACATTTCCCTCTGGAAAAGAGCTGCTGGCTAGTGCCTCATTGCTTAGAAAGACAGGGCAGTAGTCTAGGACACCCTTACTTTTCCCAGTTATGCAGTCTTTTTGCTTTTACTTTCAAATCAATAGGTTCTCCCTCCAATAGAAACCCCTTATTTCCTTTTCTCTTCCATCCTCATCTGAGTCTTTCTACTGCCTCCCTTACATTACAAAATTAGAATAACAGAATGGTTGAGGCTGGAATGGACCTCTTCAGATCATCTTGTCTACCCTCCCTGCTCAAAGCAGTCAACTACAACAGGTTGATCACAGCTATGTCCAGTTAGATTGTTTATATCTCCAAAGATGGAGATTCTGCAACCTTTCTGGGCAATTTGTTCCAGTGTTTTACCATCCTCATCATACAATTTGTGTCCATCATCTCTATTTCTTTCACTAGGAACTACTGAAAAGCAGCTGCCCCTGAGCTTTACATCCTTAATTAGTTATTTCATGTTTGTAAGTACAATGGAGTACCTCCGCTTGTCTTCTCCTCAATCACTTGTGTTAGAAAGCTGTCATTAATGCACTCTAGCAACCTCTCGGATCGTTTGTGCTTTTCTCTTGTCCCTCCAGTAGGTATTGCAGCAGCTAAAGTTCCCCTGCGAGCACCAGGGCCTGTGAACATGAGGCTTCTTCCTGTTGTCTGAAAGCATCATCTACCTCTTCTTGACAGGCAGTCTGTAGAGGACACTGACTGCAACATTTCCCACATGTCTCTGCCTTCTAATCCTAACCCCTAAGCTCATGACTGGCTCAAGATCCATGACAGGGCAGAGCCCATTCATTCCCTCTGCTCTCTCATATGAAGGGCAAGTTCTCATCCTCACTTTTCCAGCATGCCCTTCCAAACAGCCTGTATCCAGCCATGGCACCACTCCATTACCTCAGCCTGAGCAGAACAAACAGTGACAGCAACCAAAGAGACTTCAGTACACTTGTCTGCTCTTTGCATCTGGTGCCTAGAATAGGTCTGCCACTGGTTTGGCTTTGCAGCAAACATGTCTGTTTAAGTCAATGTGTTTATATGTGCCTGAGAATGGCCAGAGTGAGAAGTGGTCCCCCAGAAAGGAAAAGACAAAGACAGTGCAATATGCTGCAAATGTATACTCCCATTCGTGAGGAAAGGAGAGCAAGGTACACAAATGGAAATACCTGTTGCAGGAAAACATACCAGAGAAAGAATTACAGAGTGATGTATGGTGATCAGGCCTTTGTAAGGTCTGATCCAGACTCCTGGCTCTGTAGAATGGAACAGGAAATACAAGATGGGGAGGACATAAAGTAGTGGAGATACAAGTAGAACAAAGGGCAGAGAGGGACAGACACCAGAACAGAAATGATATGCCAAATTTCTTGCCCACTGAGAAAGACAGTGCATCTGTCAGCAGATTATCTACAAGTGGAGTTTAGAATGAGTTCCCGTTGCCATCAAATTGCCGAATATGTTTGTCCAAATGCCACCATCTTGGCACCTTAGTAATGGAGCAGAGGTAGTGCTCTATTTGCAGGCCAGACAAATTGTTCATGTGTCCTGTTTTGCATAAGAATACAGTTTGATTGTCAGTGACTTCTTATGCAAACATGAAAACATACAAAACATATTGGCTATTTTGTTGACCTGACACACTTGGGAAAAATAGCAGCCACACAGTCTGAAAACATGAATCACAGAACAGGTGGATTTCTCACCTCCAGAAAATCTTCAGTGACAGTTTCTGCAACATGAAGCCATTAAAGGCTTTTAGGTGGCAACAAGCAGGGCAAATAGGGACAGTTTACATACTGAGTGCACTCTTACAGAAAACCTACAGGTAGAGTAATTTTTACAAGGCCATTTAGAGGCTGTATAATAATAGTGAGTTAAAGAATGTTATCTGGGCCACATCATCCTCTTTGTTCTCATGGTCAAAGAACAAAATGCCTGAAATTAAACCTGCATTGTTCCATTTGGTGGACACATAACTAGCTGAACCATACAATGAATTAGTCATGGCTTTATTTTTAGACCTTCATTTCAGGTAGTCCTGCAACTACCCACTCTGGCAAGACAATACATGGCTAGGGAAGTCAGACCTCCAAAAATAGTAATCATGCTACGTTTTTACTGGGAGAACACTCATACTATCATACCGTACATAATCCTGTCTCTCTTACTGTTCTAGATACCATCTTTGTGACTTCTGTCAGCTCCTAAAATGGAACCAAAATATGGGATCAACTTCTGTATAAGGGCAACTCATAACTGGCAGAGGACAGATAAAGCAGTTTTTAAATTATCAATGCAAAAATATAATTCCTTATTAACGCTTTTACAAATCTCTTTTTCTCATCCCCTTTTCATGTAAATAGAACTTTATCTCACAGATCACTTCTAGATGACTGCTTCCTCAGATTTTCACTGCCTGCTTTAGGGTAACTAGAGAGATCATCCTTGGGCCAGCCTGTCCAAAAATCTTAACAGTGACACCTCTGTTTTTGTTAAATCAGTGACATTTCTGCCTTCATTCAAATATTTTCCTGGGAAAATATATATTACCTTTTTTACGAGCTCTGGAATGCATGATGTATGCCTTGCCATACCATCTGTGTAAACTTACAACAATATACAGCAATTTTGGCAAGTGAAGTTCCAATTATCCATTTGAAACCAAACACATTTTCAGGTCATTCCAAAACCTTTGTTTTCTCCAGTCAGAATTCTTTCTCTGTTAAGACAAAGAAGCACATGCCTAACCAAAGCATGTAAGTAGTCCCATTGCTTTTCGTCAAGATCTTTACATGTTTAGAAGCTTGTATCTTGGTAACTGGAACTCAAGGGCCAAACTGTCTGCTAATGTCATCCTGTAAGACCATGTCCTTTAATTCAGCTCCACTGATTTATAAGCCCAAACTGTATAATGAAATTTAGCCAGCTGGAAAGTAGACTATAAAAGCATGATGATTCTATCAGCTTTACAGTAGAAAGCCTTGTAGCGAGCACTTGTTTGGAAAAATAAAAAGCCTTGAAAATGTTGGCTAGAGTTCCTTAACAAGTCATCTTATTAATGTCATTGCCCTGTATGAAAAGCACTGCGGTAAACCTGGGAGCTTAAATAGTAATATTTTTCTATTATTATTTTTAAAACGTCTTCTGAATAAAATGAAGCCTGTCATGACAAGACCAGAAAGTAGGTGCATGGTTCCCCCACAACCTGCAGTTCTCCTCTGTATTTCCCTGTTCTTACACAGCCTCAGGGTCAGGGATGTGAAACTGCAATTCCTGACTAGTTACCCAAGAAACTACTACTACTGTGCCCAGGTAACAGTTACAAGGAACATTATTTAAAAGTTCAAAACAACAACTCTCTTGAAAGGCTTACAGAGCTGAAGTCACTCACTGGCTTATTTTCTGCTTGCCTCGTACAGCTGGGGTTTCTGCTTGTTTCCTTTGGCTCCTTTTCTTGCTTGTTTGTTTCCTATTGTATAATGTTTGTCCAGCAAAGCTTCAGACTGACTAAAGCTCTGCAATGCCTGCAGGAAGGCGAAAGGGCAATGTACCGTGGTGTTTGGGCTATGTCAGAAGTGCTGTATAAAACAGTACTTCTGCTGGCTGTTCCCTACAGGTTAGGTACAAACATAGATGGTTAGTCTTGTTCATAAAACTATTCAGCTCTCACATGTTTTCCTGTATCACAGGTATCTCCAATGTTTAATATAACTCTAACGTAAAGAGTAGCATAGCTAGTTAAACAGAGATGAGTACCACTCCAAAACAAAATCTGCTTATATTTATATTTAACAACAGGAGGTGTATCCTCTATCAGATATTCCAGTCTGCCTGGAAAGCATATATACTCTATTAAAGGAGGCTAACGAAGGCTTTGACGATTCCTATGGTAACCCAGTAGAAAGGCTGTTGCTATGGGGACTAGCCAAGCCTATATAAACCTTCTGTCTTCATTAGAGTATCTCTGAGATGGAATGCTTTAACAGTTACTGTTCTGGAATAGTTAACAACAATCTCTGTTTGAGGAAAAAATTCATTCTTTCTTTCCAGTAGAAGTCAAGCTACTTTGTTAGCTTTCAATAATACTCAGCAGCCTGAACACCTGTTCATCATATATCAATATGATGAACAGACCAAACAGTGGTATACAATTTAAAAAGCACTGTTATTACCATCTCCAGTATTATAGTATATTCATATTATGAATTTGAAAAAGCAATGAATTTATGCATAAGGGCACAAGAAATTCATATTTCTTAATTTTAAATTAAGGAACTTGCGTGCACCAGTATCTTCTGTGTGTGTGTGTAGCTGATTAGCGGTGAAGGTGGCATTCTGCTTCCCATTCAGATGCCTTTCTCAGTTACTTGCAACTCCTCAAATAACAAAACAAAACAAAAGAAAACAAAAAATTTATTTTGAATGTAAATGATTCATGCTTGGTCGCAGACAAAATTTCTTGTTTGCTTTCCTTTCTCCTTTTTCCCTTTTCCTTTTTCCCTTCCCTATAAACTCAACAGTTTTTGAGTTATGCAAGTGGAAATAAAAGCTTCATTTCTTCCATATGTTCTACACAAAATGTTTATACATTCACAACTCAAAAATGCCTGAAGGAAGAAACTTCAAGCTTCATCTCAGCAATCTGAGTCATCATTAATTTTCCCACCTCTTTCCAATATATTAATGAGACTAATTTCTCTTTTTTATGCCTTTTTCCTTTGATATAAAGGCCTTTCTCAGAACCCTTCCTCCCATAACCTTGGGATATTATTCTGCACCTAAAGACGTGCTGCCTAAGCTGCAATCTGCAGACCTCAGAGTAAATAAATCAAAGAAGAAAACAAAAGAAAATCTCTGAATAATTTATAAAGAGTTTAAATATGTGTCCCAAACTGCCTGTGTCTCCAGTTGCAATGTCACATGTGCTAATGCAGTACACGAGTTCGTCACTTGAGTCTTAGTATCAACTGAGAACAAGCTAAAATTATTTCTCTCTACCTTCAAAAAAACACAAACCTGCCCAGGTGTCCTTTATGATAACATTTGAGACCTTTCCTAAAAAAAAAGTCATGTTAAATAGCTCCGGACCCCTTGAAGTTCATGAAGAAGGCCATTTCTGCTCTATTTAATAATGGAAAGTTCTTATAACAGCAGGAATTCAATATTTTTCAGGGGGAAAACCAAAACAGACAAAGAAAGAAACAAAACAAAACAAACAAACAAACAACCCAACACCAAAACAAACACAAACAGGACTTTTTTATGATACAGCATTTTTACAGACTTGCAAATTTAAAACCAGCAAATAATAACACAACACCCCTCCATTTTGAATGGTCAATGACAAAGATGATGATTGATGCACCCAGCTAGGACCACTGTATCTCTGCTCACTTCATGAGCTCTGGCTAAGAAGCACCCTCCAGTCTGGAATGTTTAGGAAACCCAAGGCTTTCATGCATCTTTATATGAGCCCAAATTTTGCTCAGCATCATAACAGTTGTGCAGGCTTAGGTTCTTGAAATAAGGCTTGAACTAAACAGCCATATATGCAGCATATGTGACAAAGCCAAAAAGTACCATTATGCTTCGCAGCTTTGCTTTCTGTGAAGATGCTTTGATGATGTTCAGCATACGACAAAGAGAGAAATTAAAAATTATTCTGTCACCTCTCATGTTTATATCTCTTTTCCATACACTATCATGCTTAGAACAGCACCATACACATCCCACCTGAGAGACACATATCTTGGCATTTGATCTTAACTGCTTATTTTGTGTATTTAGACACAGCCAAAGACAGTATCCAAACAATAGACTTAATTTCAAGTAGCACCTGATTACAGATTACAAGGTCTAAATGCACCTTCTAGCATGATATAATCTCCTGGTTCAGTCAATCCACTTTGTATTATAATGACTTTCTTACCAGATTCACGTAATCACTTGAAGTCAGTGCTACAAACAGGAGAATAATGGAGGCTTACTTATCTAATAACTTTCTGATTGTGGCTATGCAGTGCCTTTTTAAAAATAAATGCTACATCATTAAGAAAAAATACATTAAAAAGGGAAAAAGAGAGACAAAGTTGTAGCATAAAGGGTAACACTAGTCTATGCCTCAGTTCTCATGAGGATTCAAGTTTTCAGGCTAGACTGGTATTCAGAACTACAATATGATTAAAATCCAGTTTGGAGTGAGTGCACGACTCACCAAATCACTTCAAGCACACAGGCCATTAGATAAATATTCCATCCTATACGTTTACATTTTATTTCAGTTGTGCACACACTCATGGCAACTACATATGCTAATCAGATGCACAAAATGCTTACAATTTTCTGAAAAATCTGTGTCTTAACGTGCTGTGAAGCAAGACAGCATACTGGTTCACAGTGCACCACTGGACAAGTAGTCTCAGTATTGCGTTGAAGCATTGTCTATCCATATCTCCCTGTCACCACACTCTACAATTTCACAAGCATGCAAGGTAAAATGAAATGATACCCAAAAGGCATTGTTAACAGAACCCCTGTGAATCTGCACAATTAAAGCAATTCTTTTGAGGGTGAGCTCTACATTTTATACAGCTTGTAAAATAGAAATGTTTGCATGTTGTCATAGCATTTCTGTATCGGACGAAGACTATGCAATGAATTCCACAAGGTGCATAAGATGGCATTACTTCCCAAACTGTCATGTATTTGCTGAAACCATGTGTGCTTAGTTTAAAGTGTCTTTTTAGCTTTTCAGGTCATCTTTTCTACTTATTTTTCTACTGGGCATTGAAGTAATGATATCTCAGCTAACTCAAATGGTAACATTTAGACACTGACACCACTACCAGCACCCCTTTAAGCAGAGCCCCATGAATGCCCCTGAATCAGCAGCCCACATGCCAGCTGAACAGAATAAGGTCATTTCTCTCCCTTACATCTCTTTCACAGCAAGTAATTGCTTGAAGGAACAAGCCTCATTTGATGTTCTTGTGGTCGAGAAATCATTGCCAATTACTGCAGTTGTGAATGATTCCTGATCAGACTAGAGAAGGCTCCTTAAGCCAAACCCCACAACCATGCATCGGGTGCCCTGTATAGATACTGTAACATAAATGGCCTAACTGTGTCATAAAGGGAGAAGACTGGGTGATGAGTGATACATTCGTTCCTTCTGCGTGGTGAGACTTACAGTTTGAGATGATTCAGTTAGGGAGTATGTCAGCAGAGAGTTTTTAATCTTGTTAAAGACAGCAGTCTTCCTTCCGATTGGATACCTACCGGCAGTCTCTCGAGAGATGACTTCTTCCCAGTGCTGCACAAGATCCCACTGCTTGCTGTGCTGGAAGGAATGTGTCAGAACTAATCTTACAATAATAAATTGCACTAACTGCTGACATGAATCTTGGCACTGACGTAAGCCTGAGTTGCTTAATTAGTATTTATGAAAGATGAAGTGATACCATTCTTCAAAACATGGTAACATTCTGATAATCTGTTATCATAAACTGATATGAAGATTTCAACAAGACTAAGATTACTTGAATTGGGGAACCGTAATCTACAGTTTAATGAAGCAGAGAAGGGATTTGGAGAACACAGCATTATGCAGAAGTAAATACATAAGCTTTGGCTTCATAGTGTTTATTGCCTATTTAGCTTCTCCTTAGAAGCAGTATAATGTTTAGAGAAAAATTCAACTCATTATTATGAATCTGTTCTAAAAAATAGGTGATCACAACCATACTTTTAAATTGTAACATTTCAGCAGTGAAATTTTCATTGACGACATTGGCAGAATGGGGATCTGTATTTAACATCTTGATAATTACACAAGAAACACTTCCACGATTCATGGACCACTACTCAAAATGCAGAACTTAATTTTCATAGGGAGCAGAAACTAACAAAAATACATCTAATTAGTCTAAATGCTAAATTGTTATAGATTAATAATAACATATATACACACAGACATGATATAGTCTTCCATCTTTAAAAATAATAATAAAAAAACCCCCAACATTTAAAAGATCCTTGGGGACATTTTCAGGTGTTGTTTAAGTACAATAGCATCGGCTCATGATAATTTCTGTGCATAGCTTCAAGAATTTTAAATTTCCCACAGTCAGATTTCTTTCTTCAATTGAAAATCCCATGGGAAGTGGTTTGAATAAAGGGATACTCCACAACATTCCTCTCTTGCTGTATTTTTGAAGCTGATCTGTGTATATCTCTATGGAATGACCAGGGACATAGAGCAACCCACAGGGGTGGGAAAACATGTGAGCATGAGCATTTAGCACAGTGATGTTCTGTGTTCGCTTTTCCATGAATCTACATTGCAAATGAAGCAGACTGCTCCCAAGTGTTGGACTTGCTCTTCCTTCAAGCTACTTTCACATACACTTGTTTGTGGACAACAGAGTGCTGCTGGAGGCCTTGCAGAGTGGTCTGATATTATCAATGTACATAAGTGACCTTTTTCTTTGTCACTTCTTTTTCTTCAATACAGAAAGGGGGAAATCTGTGTTTGTCAGGTACTTTCCTCATGTCTCCACTACCTGGAGCAATCTCAGTTCTTTCTAGTCAAGCTTCCGCACAATTTGTAAAATCTCACTCTTGTTACTATATTCCTTCCCACGAGTTACCATTCTCCACACCTGTGCTGTAGTTTAATCATGTGTTGAATTTTGTCTCCAGGTAATGACTTTAAATTCACTAAAAGACAGTCTTTGCTGTAATATGTGTCCACAATAGACAGTACATACACAACACTGCTTTGATCCTCTCTTATCCTAACTACCCATCACAGCGTAAGGATCACATCTTCCTTTCCCCTGAAAGCCCTCTACCCCCCAGCTCTCTTTTCTCTGTTTTTCAGTGAGTGTCATTGTCTGCTCTCCATCTTCCCTAGGTGGGCTGGGAACCACAATGCTCTCATGATTCATCTGTTCTCCATCTTTTATTCAAGATCCTCCACTTTCATGTACTGCCGCACATTTACATCCATTCTGTCTGCTTCATACATTTAGCCTCCTCATGCTGGTCCCTACCCTACCCAGTCAAGCACAGTCCATTTTCATTTCTGTCAATGACTTCAAAATGTCTCAGTCATATAGATTCACACACATACATAAACATATCTTAGATATGGCAGAAAGACAAGACTTCACACATGAAAGTACAGTCTTACATGGAGCTGAATACAGCCTCTTTATCTCACTTGAGATGTTCAGGCATGAAGTAGTCGGTCAGCTAAGGACTGAACACCAAAGGACCTACATCCTGTTAGTGATGTGACACTCCTGTCTGTCCCTCATTATCAGACTGACACCAAGGGAAGCGGGGCCAGCCCTGAACATATCCCACCTAGATTTTTATCCACAAAAGGGTAGACAATGTTTAAGATGAATGCACAGAGGAAAAGCCTGGTTCTCACTGATTAAAGAAAACTACTGAGTGTGGCAGCATAAGCAGGCCTAGAAACAAAGCAGTCTGATACATGCATTTCTGCCCTGCACTCACTTCTTCAGACACTCTCCCATCTCTGATCCACAGAGGGTAAAAATCTATCAGAACCCTAGAATTTAAATAATTTTCTGGTATCTTGGGATTTTAACTGCAACATCTTGACCAATCCCAAAGAACACAGGAAGGCCTGTAAGGAGATAAGGCAATAGACCTGTCCCCTCTAGCTGTGGGGTTAGAAACCCATTTCATATATCTGACAGCCTTCCACCCCAAGATTCAAAGCATCGAGAGCACTCTCAAAGTCCTCCTGGGTCGGTACAGCTTTATGCCACCCCCAAACAGGCGGGTGGTTCTCAGGCACAATCTGGCCTGGACTGTTTTTCATTGTATAAAGTTGCTATGGTATCACCAATTAAAAATTCTAAAAAATAATCTGCATCTGTACAGCATGCTAAAATAACCTACCAAATGACACGTCCTTTCGTAGAAAGCGAGTCTACTAATTGCTGAGGGGCAGATTCCTCCACCCTTCCTCTCGCTGAACAGTGCCTTCAAGCTGCAAACACTCCCACTGCTTTCAGCATTTGCCAAGCTGAAGTTTTCCACAGAAACCATGAGTCAGCCTCCAAAAGTCAGGAGACAGGCTTAAAAAATCATGAGATTTAACTACAGCAGGTGAAATGTTTTGCCTTGACAATTGAATTTGGCAGAGCAGGCATTGAACATAAGAGTCAACCTCACAGCAGGTGATCAACATCTTCATCAGACAGCAATCCCAGGCACATCTGAAAATATGTGGTCTAACACTTCAGAAGCTTTTTATTAGTGTCTAGCAGAAGGAAACTGGGATCCTAATTTCTCCGATCATTTTCTTCCTTCCCTATTTTTTTTTCCTTTCATCTGTTCTTTTTTTTTTTTTCCTATTTCTGTCCATCCATCTTAATTTCCGAATGCATTTCAATGGAACAGTCATTTCAGGAAAAAGATGAATGTCAAGACTCAGATAACAAGATAGTTCTGGTATCCAAGTGGTCTGACAAAGCTATGGGTGGCTGCACTAGCCTGTGTTGGCAGAAGGTTTTTCTGACCAGAAGACAGAGCCTGGCATGCAGTGGTGATCTGGTAGTGCTGAGCAAGGTGAGTGTGTCTGATTTCACAAAGCTTTGTTTTCATCTCACTCACCCACCAGCTTAATATCAAGGACTCTAGACCAGATTACTTAAAAACTAAACTTTTGTCGATACTATCTGACATCACAATTTAATGATCTATTTTCCCTCCTCAGTCTCACAAGCTACTCCTTCGCAGTCAAGGACTCAAGCTCATGCCCCTAACTGGGCACCTTACACAAATGCTAGGGCCATGGGCACATCAAAAGGCCTTACTGGCCCTGGCTGGCCTCCACTGCCCCTCCTGCTGTGGCTGGGGGGCTCCAAGTGCCCATGGGCCTTTGCTGCAGCCTGAGCTACGCTGCTTACTTAGTAGGACTATTCTTAGGTGCCTTCTCTGACTCTGACCCTTAAGTGCTGACTGGTGCTGGTCTGACATTAGCTCTGACTCATTGCCCTGCTTTAGCCCAGTGGTTACTGGACTACTGACAGAACCTGCCAGGGTCACCAAGGTGCCTTGGTTTGGACTGTCCCTCCTCAGTGATGTCACTGTTCCTCCTCAGTGAGGTCAGTGTCTGTCCTCAGTGTTGTCCCTGTTCATGCCTTTATGATGCCGACTCCAGGTAAATTGTGTGACATAGAGGCTTATGCCATAACATGGAACAATCTGGAATTAACCCTGGGATGGAGTCCAAAGGAGGCTCTGTGGCAGCCTTGGAGACCAGAGCTGAGGGCCAGGCACAAACATGAGTGTGAGTACATGTAGTATTCTACATGAATACGTGAAGTACTCGTTGAACACACAGACAAATCAGAGGACAGATTTAGACCTGGTCACACCTGATGCAATCAGTACCTGCTTTCGCTAACTTCCTCCTGCTGTAGTGAGCCTTTTCACCCCCATATGTATTACCAGCAATCTTTTACAGTTTCTATCAGAACACTGAGCTAGAAGGTCAAAGTTTACAGAAAATGAGACCTTGGCATGTTTCCTCTTCCCCTCAAAGCTTTCACCTTCCCTACACAGAAAAAGCCTGAAAGCTCTGTAGCATTAGCTTGTCAATGAAGGACATTTTAGCTTCAAGAAGTTATCAGTATTAATTAATCTCAGGAAGTTTGAAAGCAAAGCCCAGAAACAAGTTTTATCATGAGTTTTACAAGGTTCTGTTAGTTAACACAAGCATTTATATGTGTTCATGTTATAAGCCTCCTACCTATTGATTTGACTAATAAATATTTTATTTCACAGAAGCTTATTAGACTTTGGTCACAGACATGGTGATAGAATCATTTACATAAGGAAACAAGTCCAAATAAGCATCTGGATTTTAGAAAGAAAACCGTGGATTTATAGTGTCATAAGATCAAAAAGCTCTTGCTAAGTATGACGACAAAGATCCCGGTCATTTTCAAAAAGAAAATATTAGTTTTGGTTGGGTTTTTTTTAAATGGTGTTGAGAAGAGCTAAGTGAATAACTGTCTGTCTGGGTGCTGCAAGTGGGAACATGTCTAGATGCTATAAATTTAGAGATGAATAATCTTTCTCTATAACAAGTATAAGAAAAGTACAGAAAAGATGCTCCATTTCAAGAAAAGTCCATATAAGCGGAATCAGCTTCCCTATGAGGAAATAATTACTGCAAGCTGCAAAAATAGAAATAAAATCTCTGACGAATGGCTGGTGTATGAATTCCTGTTACAGTTTATTTATGCAGACAATATAGTGTCTGGGATGAAACAGCTCTGTTGGCAGAACGAGCATGAGCCACTGTATGTGGGCTCTCAGAGCACTGCATGGGAGTGTTTACTTCAGCTCTCCTGGAACCATGCAGAAGTGACGTTATCATGCTAGAGCCTGAAATAAGCAGTGAAATCGCCAGCACTAAGAGAAAGCTGAGTGTGTGGCTGAGATCTTCGTCATCTGACAAAAAAAAAAAAAAACAACAACAAAAATCCAAAATCTAAACAAAGTAAGAGGAAAAAATATTTAAAACCTCTTCCTAAGCAGATATCACTAAATACAAAGAGGAGCTGCTGGACTCAATCTCTCTATTTTGCCACTATGATAATTTTCTGCGGAACAGGACAAACCACATCTATTTGCCTTTTCACATCTGTATGTTCATACTTACTTATTCTTCAATATAAGTGTTCAAATTGTACTGGGTACTGTCAAAAACTCCAGTAATCCCCAGTAAGAACAAAATACTTTTCTCTGACCAGATAAAAAATATGTATTTTATACAAAAGTTATAAATACCTCATTTTTCTAATCTAAAGGATGAGTCTGAAATTAAAATGCATTAAGTATGACCAGTTTCAGGTCTGGCAAATATACTGATCTATTCTGTTAAAAGATACCACCAGTAGGCCTTTCCATAGCCTTTTTGGTCACAACAGTCACAAATGAAATGAGGAGATTGAATGCCTGTACACAAGAACTAGAAAAGCTGTGGCACATCACTGCAAAAGAGCAGACTCTGGAGAGGCCATCACCACAGCGTGCTCTGCTTGCTGTGCATCACCCATGCACAGCACCATCACCTAGGTGGGTGGAGGTCAGCCCTCCTAGTCTTCCTGGTAGTGTGTTATCCTACTGAGCTCTGCAAACTCTCACTGCACCCAGGGATTTCCAGACAGCCTGACAGGCACAAGACCAGTCTTGGAAGACAGTGTGGACACCTACCACAGGGAGACCATGCCATAGATCACAAAGGATAGAGCAAAGAAAGACAGTAAAGAAAGGGCTGTGAGAATGCAAATGAGCCAAAGCTGCACAACCTCTCTACCAGAGGAATTCCCTATCAGTTATCATGTAACTCTTACAAGCCAGTGGATCAGGACAAGGATGAGACTCCATCTTATAGCCCACCTGTTTGGTCCTGCACTCCCAGAAGGAAATGACAGAAGATCCATTGGCTTCAGGGACAGAGAATCATACTCTGCCAACCAGAATACATACAGTGGTTTCCTCAGACACATAAGTTTCTGTGAAATCCCAATTTTCTTTTGCCTTTAGTGTTTAGCTGTTGGAAGATTTTCCATGTGTGTCCCAGTAACATATTTCTGAAGTGCCTCATGCAAAACCTGAGCACAGCCAGAAAGCAGCCACTCCTGGCACATCCAGCTCAGCAGTGATGCAGATACCTAAACTATTTAAATCTTAGAAGTTTGCTAAAGTGATGTTTCATTCCCTTCCACTTAAGTCAGTTAGAGTCTTCCCATTGATTGCATAACAACAGGACTGGCCTTTGGGATTTGATTGTTGGAGGGTTTCTTTTTACAGAATCACAGAATCAGAGAATTGTCTAGACTGCAAAAGACCTTTAAGATCATCAAGTCCAATCATTAAGCTAACACTGACAAGTCCTTGACTAAACCATATCCCTCAGCACTACGTCTGCATGACTAGTAAATACCTCCAGGGATGGTCACTACACCACTGCCCTGGGCAAGCCATTCCAGTGTCTGATAACTCTTTCAGTAAAGAAATCCTTCCTAATACTCAGTCTAAACTTCCCTTGGCACAACTTGAGGCCTTTTCATCTTGCCTTATCACTTGTTACTTGGTTGAACAGACAAACCCCCATCTCTCTACAACCTACTTTCAGGGAGTTGTAGAGAGCAAGAAGGTCTCACCCAAGCCTCTTCCTCTCCAGGCTAAACAATCCCAGCTCTCTCGGCCACTCTTCATAACACATGTGTTCTAGATCCCTCACCAGCTTTGTTGCCTTTCTTTGGACACACTCTAGTACCTCAATCTCCTTTTTGGAGTGAGGGGCCCAAAACTGAACTCAGTATGCAAGATGTGGCCTCACCAGTGCCAAGTACAGGGATAAAATCTCTTCCCTGCTCCTACTGGTCACACTATTCCTGATACAGGCTAGGATGTTATTGGCCTTCTTGGCCACCTGGCCCCACTTACAGAAAGATGAAAACATGCAGAACAGAACTTCTACTCTATGGCAGGAAAATCTAAGTTTCTGTGTTCTCACTAAATTTATCTTATATGTAAATAGTCTCTTCACCAGTAAAGGAAATTAGAGACTTTCAAGACCTGCATGGATCTGTTCCTCTGTGGCATGCCCTAGGTGTTTCTGCATTGGCAGAACGACTCCATGATCTCCAGAGGTCCTTCCAACCCCTAATATTCTATGATTCTATGAAATTCTATTAGACTAGATATTATGTACATGCATACATTATAACATGAAACGAATGTTAGCAACCATTGTAAGAGCCTCTTTCTATCTCTTAGAGATCCTAAGAGTCTTTCTGGAGAGTGAAAGATCTTTACAGTATCTACAGCAGCCATAAAAGCAATGGCAGCTGACAGCACCAACCAAAGCAGATATAGTGGATGAATGGGTAGCGTCAGTGAATGTAAAATAGTAACTTCCAGTAATTCCTAATAAACTGGATGCAATTGCAGTCCAAAACCTATATGAAGGAAAGAAAAAAAGGTTACATGCATAATAATACATGAACCTATTCTCATAATTCCAGGCACAGAGGCACAGACATCTAATTACATGCATGCAAATAGATATCAATTTCAAAACACTGGACTTCTTTCAGGATATGATATGAAGACCTTTTTCAGGCATTTAACTATCATATCTGTTTCTCCAAGGGTTCCTACTGACAGATATTACTATTAAAACTTCTTCGGGAGTTTTTAAAAATTCCCAAGTTTATATATTTGTGAAGCATGGGATTTTGGGCCTTTTAATCATGCACTTATTAGCTGAATACATTTAGTCACTATGCATTAAAGAAAAAAATATCTCTTCTGCAATAATTTAAAAGATATCAATGATTCAACTTCTGAATCTTCAGTACTGCATTTCCTCTGTGTCTTTCATGATGATACAGATGGGTAGTCTCCATTTGTTTGTTTGCTTATGTTTAACCATTTTTAGTAACAGAAAAGGATGTATCATAATGAGCACGTGAAGTGCTGTATCTAGCACGAGCAATAGCTTTTCACAGTTGGAATACAGAGTTCCCTAGGGCATTCTTTGGTAAAAGACATTAGTCTTTATACCAAAACCATTAGATAGGAAGGCTTAGATTGATCCCATCTTTTTACTCTTATGCTTACCTTAAGAACCTGTTTCATTTCCAAAGGGCTTGCTTACCTCTAGCTAGTTTTACAGTTTTCAAAGACTATTGTTATTGTCCATATAAGACATTTGTCCCAACACAGATAAAGTTCTGAAGACCATAGTTTAAACATCACTCTGATCTTCCTTGCTCTGATCTTCCTCCCTGGTCTGATCTTAAACAAGCACAGTCTTGGTAGTCATCCTCAGATGATAAAGTAGTCCTTTATGCATATTGCTGCCTCTTGTTTTCCTGCTGTGGCAAAATTTCAGCCGATAGCCATATGCAGACATCTGACAGGACCAATGAGAGAAATTACTGAGGTGAGTCTCAACTGGTAGGAGATACAATGACAAGACAAAGGTAAGGTTTCTCATAAAACTTTTTTTTCCTCCTTCATTCCAGGGAGGAATTCAACTGCTTCAGAGGATTTTAGGGTAATATAAGAAGCCTCCACAGAATACAAAGAAAGTCAGCATGCCCTTTGCTAACAAAAGAATACCCATGGGAATATCTGACTCTGCTCCTACTGCCTATCCTGGCCCAAAACAGATTGTGCATGGACTAGGACTGTGCATTCAATAATCTGAGCTGCACCTAGTCTCTGACATAAGAGGTGTGAAACTGGCAGTACTGCTAAAACAAAGTGTATCTTCCTACCTGTGACAAGTCCTAGGTAAGCGGCAAGTCACTAGCCTGGGCCAGCAGAGTTTGGTTGTTTCATGGTGCTACAAAAGCACTGCAATGATGTATCAAGAACATTTGGAAATTGGAGAAATAAAGATGTCTTCAAGACTTACGGAGACTGATTAAGGGACAGGCTTTGGTGCTTTGGAAATTGCTCCAGCTGACTTAAAAATTCACCGGGAATTCTCAAAAGTTTGTAGAGAATTTGTAATACATGAGATAATAGACTGCTGGTGAAGTATTATATGCACTTTTACAGATTCCTTTAGTATTACTCTCATACAGCAAAATCATAAAGGCAAGAAAACACTGTTTTCATCACTGTTGATACTTTCAGTGATCTCAAAACACAGTTTGCTTCTTGGAAACAGGACTATCATGCTTAATCCTAAAAGCCAAGATTGTGTTGCTGTGAGCTGCTACCTTGGCTGGATAGGAAACAAGTCAACACCTGGAGAGAACAGTAAAGAAATCATAACCCAGCTGTGGTTCCAACTTTTATTTTTTGATGATGGTGTAGTAAGAGGGATGAATGGTAAAATGCTGTAGGATGAAGCCAGGAGTTAAGGCCACATAGACTGGAACAGTGTGGTCATACAGAGCAGTTCAAAAATAAAAGAATCCCTTGGAGAGGTAATTTTAGGCACTGATTTTACATAATAGATGGAAAAAGAGTAGGTGGTGTAGTCATATAAGAGAAGAATCTAGCCCCCCAACCCCCCAAAAAATAATTTTTTTCTTTTGGTCTTAAATGACTTTTTCTGGTTTAGGCATAGCAATTAAGACCAGATCAGAGCAATTTGTAGATGATGTTATTTACCCACTGTGAAAGGAGCAGAATCTTGTTTTAAGGGGTGTAAAGACGACTTAGAAGGACCTGAGAAAGTTTCTCCTGATGCAGAAGCCCAAACCGCTGGGGGCCTATAGCATAAATTAAAACAGAAATGTCCTTACATGCTCTTAGCAAATGCTTCACACTTCCCTGCTAGCTGCATGTCCTATAAGATGCTTTGCCATCAGTGCCTTATTCATGCCATTCATTTAGACTTTCAAAAAGTCCAGTTCAGTAAGTTGAAATTGGAGGTGTCCATGTAAAGGGGTATAAACTCTAGAGGCTTAGATATGAGTGTAGATTAGCTGTGGGCAACAATTCTGAGAACTAAACAAGGGAGCACTGCATCACCGGATGAGCTCTGAATGGAACAAAAGGATTAGCTTAAACACATGCTCAAAATAGAAAATAATTTTAGCAATGTTGTTCAATTAAGAGGGTTTGTTTTTTCTCAGAACTGATCTGCAAAGGAAAAACTACAGCAAAGCAACTTCTCTTCCATTGAGTTCTCAGGACTTAATTCTCTTTCATTACAAATTCTACAAACTAATTTAAGTATCTCAAACAATGAACTGGATGATTTGATGTTTGGTCACATCACAATGTTCATGGTAAATGTTACCTTTTTTTTGGAGAGCTTGCCAATTTACCTGACATTTGCATGCTGTCTAGTGGCCTGGCTGGCCTCTCAAGCAATGACTAAATCTGTGAGCAAAGTTTAGAATCTGGAAAAGTGAAAGTATAGTTTAACTCTGTGTATACCTTTCCTTTTTAGAAGGCATGTTGCAGTCAATACTGTAAAGGTCACAACCACGCCCTTCTTTTTTGTTAGTGCTGATTTGGTCAAGAAGACAGTGGTGTTTATGGGGCTAATTACTGTTTGATATAATACATACAGCAATTCAGAGCTCAGCATCAAAAACTGCCCACCAGGGGATTGGCTTGACCATATTTCTCATATAGCATGATGCTTCACAGTACTTCTGATTCAGAAAAAGTCCCAGGCAATGCAACTAGACAGGGTTAACTGGAGCTATTTTATTTATCCAAAGCAGATACAGGATACCAGTTACTGGCTACCAAATGTATGAACAGAATTCAATATCTGCTCATAGGCCCTATATCAGTGAGAGGTTAGGGAGTAAGATTTAATATATGAACAAAGGTTGCTGTTCCTCTCACACCTCTTTTACCTCATTGTCTGTGTTCCGGAGATGGACACATTTTCACAGCCTTATCCCTAGCTTCATTTAAACTACTTATAAAGTCATCCTCCCTTTCTGGACTTTCAATAGCTATAGTTGTCCAAATGCAGTTAAAAACTCTTTAATCAAGCCCACTAAATTCCACAAGAGTATACCTAGCAGCAGATGTGCACGTTTGTTACCAGCACTTTATCTGAATGCCTGTATTACTCAAGTATTTGGCAGTTTGGCCAGCCTTTCAAAAGAGGAGAGCACTAGTTATTTCCAGTGCCTCAGTACAACTTTTTTTGCTGGCTTTTAGCATAGCAACAACTTTCAACAGACTAGTGGGAGAATCCAAGTGCCCTGCAAAAGCCCAGAGTGTGTAGGACAAATGTTAAATGATTAGAAACTAGAATTCACAGATACTGAACACCGATCATTTTTTTTTAAATCTCACAAGTTTGGCATTTTGTTGCAATCTTTGTTTACAATTAGTCTCTTAATTTAGTTCAGTTTGAAAATATGTCTGAGAAGTGACACACTAGGACCCATTCAAGTATTTTAGTTTAGAGACCTCTCTGAACTAGGGAAGTAAACTTATCCTTTCCATTTTTCCAAGTAAAGCCCAGTCCTGGTTTAGATACAGTTTCCTCATTTGCTTTCATTCTTTATGATGGTAGGGAAGATTATGAAGCTGAGACATTTATAGCCATAACCCATTGAACTACTTTCCGGTGAAGTCGTAGAGAAAATCTTCCTTTGGAAGAAGTAGTGACAGTGTATACATATTGTGAATCATAATGCATGCACCAATAAGTTGCTCGGTTTAAAAATGCCTTCCTTTACTTGTGTGTAGCACAAATTAAGTCAGCAGGGTTTCAAATTAAAAAAAAACAACTTGGTACTTCTCAAACAGCCATATTTTGTTTTGCTAGATCTGCATAACTCAGAATTGCCTAAGTGAAAGTTTCTTGCAGGTAGGAGAGATGAATTTATCTAAAGAAAGAAATTCTGTCTTAATTTAAATCCCTGTGGCAAACAGGTTTTGTTCTGTGCAGAATTTGGCCCTCTGGGTCCTTTTATTCTGGTTCTACATTTATGTGCTCTCTAAAACAACTGGGCAATTTCAACATCCACTCAAAGATAAAATATGATGTGTCACTCTGAGACCAAGGCATGGATCTCCCAGCTCTGAACAATGTCAGTCCTGATAAATGAAAGAAACAGAGAACAAATATAATGCCAAAAAAACCACTTGGGAAAGCCATATTCTCTTATTTCAATTTTTCAGTTTTGTGTAAGGTATGAAGAAAATCTTGGAAGTGTTGCAGAATTATTTTTTTTCATCACTGTAAGTATGCCTAGGAAAAAAGCAATAGGGATTAAACACCCTATTGCCTTTTATCATCCTGAAGTTATAATTTTTTTTGATCTCTGAGGTCTTAAGCAAGAGCTATGAGTGTTTGTAATTACATCATCTATTCTGTAAGTTGCAAAGAAACATTTTTATATGCAGTTACCTTACTATAATGAATTAAGAGTAATTTCAAACTAGGTAAGTAATGACAATACAACTATTAATCAAGTGTATGGATATAAGCTAAGTTGTAGTACACAGGTACCCCGACTCACCAGCAGTCCTGCAAGAATATTTAAAGCATTACAGTTTGGACCACTTTGAAATTATTAGTTCCTTTTGAAGGACTCAAGCAGAGATCATAATTCCATAACACATGAGTCTGGAGATGCATGTCTTCTGGTGGACAGCAGTAACCAAGGAGGCTCTCTGGATGTCTCTGTGAAAAGATTGCGGAGAGCAGATGCTTAAGGCTCCCTGGGGAGTTTGTCACAGCCACCAATTATAATGTTTTAAGAAGTGGGCCAAAAATAAAACTTTGTTCTTTTCTGTCCTCTATTTCAAGATGAAAGCAACAGTATGCATGGTCTAAATGAATAGCCAAGAAACCCCCAAAAAGCAACAACAAAAAAGGTTTACCCCTTTCCACTGCTACATCATTAAAGCACATGTAGAGATATGAAGGAAGAGAAGGTATTCCTTGGGGAATATTTAATTTTCATTATGAATTCAAAGGAATACACTCCAAGTGTAATCTTGAACTGCAGAGGAATGGGGTGAGATCTGGCCGTAGCTGAGATGCCAAAGAATTGACTCTGTTGCTGCCAGTGACCAGCAGGAGACAATGTTGCGGTGTTAATAAATCATGCTCAATTCCATCCCCTGAGTAACAGTGAGCTCTGCTGACTTCCTAGCTCTTCTCCAGTGGACAGTAAAGAAATATAAAAAAATATTTTTAAGTCTTTTAAAAGGGTTGCAGCGTAAACAGTGTTCAGGTGGGCTTTCTGTTGAGCTGTGCTAGTTTACCTCTCCTACTGCAGAACTAAGCAAATTACTTCAGCCTTTTGACACTTTGCAGGAAGTCTGAAGAATTATTTTGCAAATCTGCCTTCTGTGGGTGCTCTCTCAACATAAGGTTGAAGAATTTTAAAGATATTTTTCAGACTAATTTTTTTGGAAGATTCTAGTTCACAGACTGCTTTATATAGAATTTTATCAGTTTGAAACAGAAAGAATTCTGGTATTTTATGAATGTACAGGGATGTGACAGATACCCACACACATAGCCTGTGTATGGAGTGAGAGAGGCAAGCACATAGGCATTTTCTTCTGGAAATATGCCAGGTTCAGAAGAAGACAGTCCAATGGCGATGCCTGTCATTGATTAGGAAACCAGGTATACCAAAGACAAAACAGTCATTCCCCATTCTAAGAACTTTCAGGAGAAGGATCTAACTGCCTTCTACCTTTGGGCTTCATAATCCACAACTCTTTGTGGAACAAGACTAGAATTTGACCCAATGTCTTCATAATTTCTACAAATACAGTATTTTCCCATTTACTGGTCTATGCATGAGAAAGACTATAAAGAGGAGTTAACACATCACCCTGTTCCCAGTTATTCCCCTCTGCCATTCCCCTCTATCTGGTGCTATAATACAGAAACTACATCTAGAGTGTAGGGGAAAGGAATGAAAAAAAAAATCATTGGGCAACTCCAAAATATTTCTTTTACATTTTGTTTTATGTAGTTTGGGAGGCATTTTTGTTTAAAAGAAAAGGGAAAAGGAGATAAATATCATGAAGGTGAGACAAGTATACAGATTGGAAAATAGGTAGATGGGGCAACAAATTATGCCTAGATAGGCCTGGAGTCAGCGATCACCTTCATCTAAGTAAACACCTTGCAGATTCTGGCCACAAAGCCATTAGTCGTGTATGCAGGGCAAGAGAGAGGGAAGAAGTGGTAGGAGAATCTATTTAAGCCACTTCTAAACTGAGAAATAGGAGCGTTTGTCCCCTGTATGTGAGGGGTCTGAGCAATAGCTCTGTGTGATGCTCCTTTGTTCTTAATGAAGAGCTGAAAATCAGAAAATGCCAGCAAAGCTGTGATGGCTGGCTTGGAGTTGTAACAGAGTGATGAGAAGGGAAATAGTGAGTAGCTAGGGCAGGGCAAGAGCAGCTCTAATTGAAAGATCACTGTCAGCTTCAACTGAACCAATTTACCCAAAAGAAGGCTGCATCTGGCACCTATCCATCTCAAACTGAAAATGAAGTCCTAGCAGAGAGAGCCATGAGATGACCTATCAGCAATCTCAGTAAAAAAAACAAACAATAACAGAGGAACAGTGCGAACAGCTAGACTTCAGGAAAAAAGTAGCTTGATACTGTATGTTGCTCTATCAATCTACTTTCCTGATTATTTCCTTTATTCTTTGATAAACTGTTGTTTGCTAAGTCATTTGAATCATGCATGTCAAACCTCAGGACTCAGTATTGGGACAGGTTCTCTTTAATATCTTTATCAGTGATACGGACAAGGGGATGAAGTGCACCTCAATAAGTTTACAGATGACACCAAATTGTGCAGGAGTGTTCATCTGCTTGATGGTAGGGAGAATTTACAGAGGGATATGGACAGGATGGATCAATGGACTGAAGCCAATGGTATTAGGATTCACAGAGCCAAGTGCCAGGTTCTTACACCTGGGTCATAACAACTCCCTGCAATGCTCCAGGCTGAGGAAACAGTGGCTGGAAACTGTCTGGCAGAAAAGTGCCTGGGAGTGTTGGTCAACAGCTGGCTGAATATGAGCCAGCAGTGTGCCCAGGTGGCCAAGAAGGCCAATGGCATCCTGACCTGTATCAGAATTCGTGTGGCCAGCAGGACGAGAGCAGGGAGCATCCCCCTGTACTCAGCACTGGTGAGACCGCACAAATATTGGGTTCAGTTTTGGGTCCCTCACTAGAAGAAGGACACCAAGGGGCTGGAGAATATCCAAAGAAGGGCAACACAACTAGTGAGGGGTCTAGAAAACAAGTCTTACAAGGAGCAGCTGGGGGACTTGGAACTGTTTAGACTGGAGAAAAATAGGTTCAGGGGAGACTTTATGACTTCCTACAACTACTTGAAAGGAGATTGTAGGAAGGTGGGGGTCAGTCACTTTTCCCAAGTAAAAAGTCATAGAGGAGGTGGTCTCAAGCTGTGCTAGGGGAAGTATAGGTTGGATATTAGGACAAATTTCTTCAGCAAAAGGTTTGTCAAGTCCTGGAACAGGCTGTCCAGGGAAGTGGTGGAGTCACCATCCCTGGACGGATTTAAAAGATGTGTAGACTGTGGCCAACCAAGTCTTATCAGAATGGCTATTAACTAAACGAAGAAAAGCTGCAAGGAGGACAAAGTAGCCCACACACTCTTTCCCTCCTTTTTTTTTCCCAGTGCAAAGCAGAATACAGTCACATCCCTACTCATCCTTCTCTGAAGTCCAGCTCAGAACACCAGATAAACTCAGAATACCATGTTTCAGAAATTGGTAGAGAACAGCCATAAAATCAAAAATATGCTTAGAGAATAAGACCTGTCAAGGGAAATGCTATCATCCATCCTCCAGAAAGAGTTGTCTTTCCTGTGATTGAACATGTCTTTAATAAGAGCCTGTCTGCTAAAGGGGGACAGTGGTGCAGCTATTCTTAGAGATCAGCCAACAAGACCAACAGGCTTGTATGTCACTCCTTATGGCTCAGGAGGAGGTTGGACACTGAGCTTATCAGTTCTGACAGAGACTCTATGATCTGTGTCAATGTGAGGAGCATGCTGCTTGCTTCTGAAGGCAAAGCAAAAGGAAAATGCAACAATAGTTAACTGCTGTTCACAGCTGAGATGACGACATGAAGCTTTACTTTTAACCAGAAGAGCCCAGTTATGGTAGGAAACAGCAAAGCTTGTGTCTACAGAAAGCTATTTAAATTCCAGGACACGTTGCTTTCTTAGCTACAGTACTTTGTGTTTTATGGAAAAGCAAGCAATAAACAGCTCAGAGACTACTTAAAATACATAGTTGTTATTATTATGGCTATTCCCAGACTAACCTTGAGAGTCCTATGCTTTCTTGTATAAAAACAATGATGTAATCCCTAGCAGAAGCAGTTCCAGAGCCTTTGTCTAAGTAGCGAGCAGTCAGTATTTCTGGATGAATACTTGCTACCTAGTAAAAATGTCAACATACTGGATATCTATTTGCTAAGCAAATCACTGTCATAAAGCATTACTTGATCCAGTTATAAGTTAATAGTTGTAGTGCAGAATGAAAAAAAAAAATCACTGTTGACACCCAGGTGATTGTATTTACATTGCAGCTACTCAGGTTTTGCATTTCCTAGAAAAATATTAATATTTCATCTTGCTGTGTCCTGAATCATCAATGACAGGCAATTTGGGAAAAGGATTCACACTTAGGGGACAAAAAGTGACAAGTCTTGATAAGTTGCATCTTGCATACTCTACAATGAAAATAAAATTCTGTCTTCAGTAGCTGTACTTTTCAAATAAATAGGTCAACTTACTAGTAAGATGGAAAAGGAGATTTATCTATACTAATCTGAGCAATGATGCACTATGAGACATCCTCCATTAAAAGCAAATTGGAGAACATTTGCGTGGGCAACCATAAGTAGGACTATGCAGGAACTGCTAATATTTGGCCATGCATTTCATGTAACAGTTACCGGCCATTGAGCAATGCTGAGACTGCTTCAAGTACTTCTTTGATTATTTAAAAGTAAGCTGCCTTTTTTTTTTAATGAAGACAATTAGGGCTTTCTTCATTGATACTAACTTCCTAAGCTCATCTGTGCTATGAGGAGCAGTATTGTCCTCTACATTGCATCTCCATCATGCCTCAGGCTTTATTTACAAAATTTTGCAGCCTGACTAGCTTATTCTTTATGGTCTCTTCCTCTTTTGCCTTGTAGACAATTCTAGAAGTTGCATTATGCACAATCCTTTCTTGGTACCCTAGTGAATTCACTTTCTCACTTGGTGCTGAGTGATACTACACTCTCTGAATTAAATCTTGACATTGCCATGCCCAAATCCTCAAGATCTGACTACATCACACTCCACAGTTGATGCCTTTTACTTGAGTGGATTGTCTGGACTCAAGACAGATGATTTTGCCTTCTGTTCATTCAGACTCCAATGCCTAAGGATAACCATCTCATTGGTTAAATAACTTCCTACATCACAGCAGTACATGGCTCAAACCACATCAAGGGATAAGAGGACTACTTATTTGAATTATTTTGCACAGTGATGGACATATCACAGGATTTGTTATGAATAATATCAAGTGTTTTCCAGTTAGCCACACAGCTGATAGCACAGTTAAGAGTTGTAATACTTTGTAGGTCCTTTTGTAAAGAGTAGTAACAGACTCTATCTGACTAAAAACACTCAACTTAAAACGATCTGGATCCTATAAAATACTCTCAGTTGCTGTCAGTATCTGGCCAATGCTTGGAGATCTAATTCTATATCACAAAACAGGAAAGCTTCCAAGGAGTCAGACCTGTTTTACAGCACCAGGTTTAAGAGATGAAGAGCACTTCTTCCCCAGCTGTATAGATAACTTCACAAGATACAGGAAGACCCTCAAGCAGCTATTACAGCTGTCCAGTTCAGTAACTGAATTCTGAACCACATCACTCATTCACTTCTGATCCCAGACGTGGTACTACCCAGCAATAAATGTAGCTTGCCATTTTATCTATTATAAGTTCTTCAGGCTTAGCCAAAAATTAAAGGTTTTATCTTAGATAGGTACATCTGCTATGTGGTTTATCTTCATTTGGCACTCTCTTTAAAGACACAGTAAATAGAAAAGCAGTATTTACTGATGGAAGTTGAGAATTACTTTGCTGATATCCATGGCCCTGTGTTAATCCATTACAGAGAAAAAATCCGTCCCTTTTTCCTCAGTTCCGCTCTCTACAGGTGAAGGAGAATCATAATAATTTTCATAGTAGTTTTTGAAGACCACAATTTGATCTCACATATCTGATCATTATTAACTTCTGCATAAACTCTTTTCTGATTCATCTTGTTTCACTAGAGATGAAACAAAGGTCATAGTACTAGTTTTGTGAAGACAGATGGTAAATCTTGGTGTTGCAGAAAGCGGTGCTGGAAGTTAGAAGACAGCTGTACAAATTCAAAAATTGGATTTGTTTTTTTGTAGACTATCTGTCCTCTTAGGTATTATGGTGGTCTTTAGTGTGATTCTCTTGGTCTGTGTTAAGGAGATAGGGGAGTTACACCTACAAGTCTTCCTTTAGAGAAGACAACCATTCACTAACATAGGCAGAAAGACAGGATTACTTAACTGTCAGGGAATATCTCTGTTGTAGTCCCTCAACTTTTTAGTTTTTTAGAACCACAGCAAGACCACGGAAAGAATTGTGGCGTTAGCAACTAAGGAAAGAGCAAGCAAGAGAAACATAAGGAACATATGGGACTGATCTGTAGGCTAGGCATGGTCAAAAGAAGAAACTACCTACAGAAGACAAAGGAGAGGAGGGAGAGAGAAGGAGAGAAATGGGGGAAAGAGAGAGATGCTATAGTTTGAGGAGAAGCCCTGAGATGCAAAAAGAGGATTCTGGTTGACCTGGGAAGACTCATTAAAATTTTATAAACCAATGAGGAAGCTGATAAATATATGCAGGATGTTATTACTTTTTTTCAGTTCTGTAAATCTTTTATGCTTGTTTCACTGAAAAAAATAACTGAATTTTGAACCCTTTGCACTGTTTGTCTGCTTCCTCCATAACACATCTGAAGACACAAATGTAACATTCATGCATCCAAATGGGTTAAAGAGACGGAAAAAAGTGAAAAATTAAAAGAATGAGAATTTTATCCTGAAAGTCTAAGAAATCTTGGTCTAAGAAATGACAGTTCTGTGTAAAAGCCAAAAAGCCAGAGAGGAGTTGTACCAGAATGGCCAAAATAAGAGATTGCATAGTTGCATTTTCCAAACACAAGAAGTTCAAGCATGCATGTCCAGCATGATGTCACACCAGCAGTTATTTGTTGCTGTCAACTGAGGGATCTCTGCCAGGACTGTACAACAGAACCCTCTGCATTAGGAACCATATTGTCAGCAGGTTGAGGAAGGTGATCCTTTCTCTCTGCTCAGCACTGCTGAGGCCATGTCTGGACTACTGCATCCAGCTCTGGGCTTCGTGATACAAGAAAGATACGGAGTTAGCTGCAGCAAGTCCAGAAAAAGGTAGCAAAGATCATTATGGGACTGGAGGAAAAGCTGAGAGAGCTGGGACTGTTTAGCCTAGAGAAGAGAAGGCTCAGGTGGGATCTTATCAGATGTATAAATTTCTGTTTGTAGGAATGAAGGGGGAGCTAGTCTGTTCTCAGTACTGCCCAGGGGCAGGACAAAAGGCAGTGGGTGCAAACTGAAACACATAAAATTCCAGCTGAACACCAGGAAGTACTTTGTACTGTGAGGGTGATGGAGCACTGTCACAGATTGACTAGAAAGGTTGTAGGGTCTCCATCCACAAGATACTCAGAATCCAGGTGAATTTGGTCCTGAGTGTTTTGCTCCAGCTAGCCTGTGTGGGCATAGGGGTGGGACAAGAAGATCTCAAGAAGTCCCTCAAACCATACCAGTTCTGTGGTTCTGCAGCCTTGCGGCCTGTACATATTATTTGCTACAGATGATGTATAAAAACTAATTCCCAGCCCTGAGAAGACTTTGTAGGGTAACAGCATTTGCCTGAAGCACCCTTGCAGCACTGACTGCCTAGAAGCATTAAGGTATGCAAACCTAGCATGAGCAACCACAAGGAGCAACACATCCAGCTCTCACCAGCTGGATAAGCCTGCTGAGAGATGACTAGAAGGGTACATCTTGGAATGTTTGTTCTCAGTTGTGCTGTCCTTCTGTGCCTGGGGCTCAATCCAAGTGATTTACTGCCCAGTGCTAACTATTGTCCAGAAGTCAGACCCACAAAAATTTATAAATGCTTTACTACAAGTTACAATTTTATTTATTCCCTGTCATGAATATCTAGCTTTACTACACAAAACAATCGATTCCACAAGACGAGTATGTTGCTGAGTTATAGCCTTCTCATACAAGTGTATTTTGAGGGAAGCACATAAAAAAATTGATTCAGAGCCTTCAATATTGAAGACATTAAATGAGTAGGACAGCAGTGTTGATTGTTGTTGTTAATTAGGAATTAATTTATGAGCGGATAATTAGAACTGAACCCAGCATCCTTTGTATTAGTTTTGTACCGAACAGTATGACTAAGCTAAGGTCACTGGGACTCCTACACTGTCTTACAAACACATTTTGACATCATGAATGTGGAACCACATGTTCCCCTCAGCTGCTGTACATACGCTGCTCCCATTGGAGAGGACGGTGATGCTGTCTATGCTCTGCCCAAGGGCAAGAGCCCACCTCTGTACAGAGGCCAGTGCAGGGATCAAGGAAGAAGAAAGAAGTGTAATAACATATGATGCTACAGTCCTCATTACCAGAGGGAAAGAAAGAGAGCACAGAACACTGACTGCTTTTCTCAAAAAGAAAATATTGCGGCAATGATTTACCCCACACTTCTGCATGGATTTCCCAGGCCAGTTACTCCTCCTTTGGACTATTTCAAGTCTGTAGCTATTCAACTGAGTAATAATGACGGTGACCTGATGCTAAAACATTAATGCAGTTTATGGGGCAGAACATTACCATTCTTATTTAGCAGGATGGAAAAAGGGGCAGAGGAACTTGCACAAGGTGCTTCAATAGTTCTCCAATATCCCTAAGTGGTGTATGTAGAAGCAGCTACTCTGTCTGAATCCCAGCATCATGTTCTCTCTACTGTACCTTAGCCAGGACCCCTCCATGTTTAAGAGAGATGTGCAAATAAGAAATTCAATCAACTGAAAATAGTTATTTAAAAAAAATCAGAAGGAGAAGAAACCTATCTATTTTACAGAGTCAATAACCAAACTATTCTTTCAGGTAAAGGAGACAGTAGATGGCAGTGTCCCCCAATACTTCCTAGGGAGATGCGACTCTTACACTCAACATCCCTGCTACAGAACACAGACCCACACCCCAACCAGTGACAGATGCTACACAGGACAGACTTCACTCCCCACTGCAATTTAAAACAGTCAGTATCTGGAAGCATAGTGCTATGAAGTCTCTTAGCTTATTTCTCCTTAGGAAAGCCTTGTAGCTCACTTTTCCTGTCTTACAAGTTAACCTACTATAAATGACATCTGACAGATGACAGTAGAAGATGATGACCATTTCTGGACTGAAGGAAACACTGGTCAGTCAGCTCATCAGATATGTTCCACAGTAACAAATTATGACAGCTTTCCATTTTCTAAAGTCCTGACATCTGGCCTTCAGACACAAGGTATTAAAAAGCCAGGAAAAATGTCCTAGGGCAGAACAGAGATCTGGCTTCAACTTATGTGCTTCTGCTGGCTTCCTGTGTCACAATGAACAAATCACTATGTCTCTCTGCATTCTGCTTCCTGTTGCAAAGCAGAAATCTCTGCTTTGGGATATATACTAAACATATAAATAAATAAATAAATCTGCTTTACAATCAATGAAAGAATTCAGAATAACTCCAAGAACTCAGAGAATCAGATTTCTGTGGCTATCTAAATATTTGCTGAAGTCTTCTCACAAGAAATTGCCAAGATTATTCCATTAACATTTGTAAGACAATTACCATGTAAAAGCCCTAAGAGAAACCTAAAACACAGATAAGGAAAATAAATCCGGAAGGAAGCAGCATTTTATAATGGTTTTCTCAACACAAGATCAAAACTGGGATCTGTTGTGGAGCAGATACCTTTCAGATTTAACTGAAAGAAGAGGAGCACAACAAATGGACTCAGTGGAAAGGTCAAGAATTAAAACATCTACTCTTCCAGCACTGCTGGATATTCTGTTCCCTTGTAAAAATCAACATAGCTGTCAACCACAATATTGGCATATACACGCTGATCATCTGATCTATTTTCTGAGCTTTAGTATTATCTTGGTCTCTAAAGACCAATATTAGAGTGCTTTGCAGCTAAACAACTGCTCCGGAGCACAATGATGGGAACTTTTAACACCTACAATGAGACTGAAGAAGGACATAGACTTTGCAACTGGCCTTGGTTGCGGGGATAAAGAATAATGGCAAACTAAGCCAACCTGACAGGGCATGCCACCAGCATTTAAAATTAGCCCTAATGAGTCATCCAGACATGTGCTAGAAAAGCAGATCCCAAACCATCCACATTCTTAGCCTCCTTCTTCTAAAGCTCCAGAGGAATATAAAACCTTTCATTACAGCATGCTAATGATCTGGGTTTAATATACAAAAAGAGATATAAATAATTTAAAATATACTCAGAACATACTGGGATGCATCCCATGGTGGGGAAGCACAGTGCATAAAGGTGTAAAGGGAAGCAGAAAT
Organism: Chloroceryle amazona; assembly: GCA_027560015.1. Lineage (NCBI taxonomy): Eukaryota > Metazoa > Chordata > Aves > Coraciiformes > Cerylidae > Chloroceryle > Chloroceryle amazona. Next base: position 59,866 of record JANHFX010019624.1, read on the forward strand.
GCATTTATCAATCAATTTTGATCACTAGACAATTGCAAAACTCTTGCTGTTTCAAGCACATTGAGGGAAAAAATCCCTGCAGAAAGGTTCTCCTGCAGAAACGGTCAAACTGCTGAATTTGCAGCTACAGCCAGTTGAATGACCACCTCCATGCTGCACCTTGCAGTTTCACTTTCAATGGCCCAGTCAGTGGTGCTATCAAGGTTGCAGGGAGCGGGGAGAGAAAACAAAGGGCCAGGCAGCTGCACCTGAAGCTCCCTCACAGACTGACTTCAGAGTTTCTGCATGATCTGGATTGATTCTTAACTCTTTCAAAGAGCTACAAAGATAGACATCCCTTTGTGCTCACAAAGATTACTTTCTATGACCTTTGTCAAATGCATTCGCTTGGTCATACATGGGCATCTCACATTTTGTGAAAAGAAAGGTTCCCTGGTTTATGTGTCCAGAGCTAGAAGTTTCCTGGACTAAGCAACCACTTAGTAAGAATCTCTGAAGGGCATAACATGAAGAGATTGTTCAACTATTTAGGAAGAAAAAGAAGTATATTTCTTAATTAACCCATAATTCTGAGAGTCTGCATGGTACACAGGTACCTTTAGGAAAGGCACTTTGCCACAGACTGAACAAGGTATGAATGGCAGAAGAAAGTTATGTCATCAGAGAAATTTGAAAAAAAGGTGCTCATTTACTGAATTACCATTGCTTAATGTTTTTATCTCTTTAAAGGCATCATTTTATAGCTCTCCTACCTCTCAAGACAGCCAAGAAGGCCTTTACAAGCTTTCTTTAGAAGAAATCTGCCCAGGCCGCTATTGTTTCTTTGCATCACCCATGCACAGTGTGATACAGTGTTCCTCCTGGACCCTGATACCTCCATTCTGAAATGTCCTGAATCTGCATTCTGCTGCTGTGGTTTTAGCACCAGATAGGGAAAGAATAAGCTTTTCTCAGTGACATCACCAGAAGTATCCCAGGAACTTGCTGGCAGATGTTCAGCATCGCAGATCTCCAGCATCGCAGATCTCACTAAACTCATCGAGATCAATTACCAAGTAATGGCTTACGCTGTGGTTCAAAAGTTGTTTCTGTTGGTGGGTTAGGCTATGCTACTGGTGACCCTAGAGACAGGAAAATTTTTCAGATTTAGATACCTGACAAGTGTTGGCCAGGAATTTGAATAACAGGATTTAGAGAGCCCTTGGGTTTCTTTAAAAAAGCCTCAGGTTCGTCGTGATGTTACAGGAGCCAAACAGTGACTTTGAAGACTTAATAAAATTGATAGGCAGTCCCTCTGAACACAGGGAACAGTGAGAAGCTTTTGAATCAATCACTGCTACAAATCCTTACCTTCTAGATGCGTCCATGTTTTCTTTCTCTCTCTGAGCTATCACCTCATCATTGTCCACTCTTCTAACCAGTCTGTCCTTCCAAGTCACCCTTCAGCCAGTGTCAAGCCCTGGCAGAATAAGAGCAACACATACAATGTGACCACAGGAGGCTCAGCTGTGCCCTCGAGCTTTGGTGTATGCATCCAGCATACCTTGCCATCAGACTCAGTGTCACATTTTGTCCTGGTCTGTGTGCAGGCATGCTTGTGTTTCATGTCACATATAATCAAGAACATTTTTAAGAAGGCTTGTCCTATTCTGTAACAGTTGCCATATAGATACAGGTAATAGAAGTTCTTGCCGCCTGCTTTCACAACAGTCTCTATTGAACAGGGCTATGCTAATAATTGCTAGATTAAAAAAAATAAAAAAAAAATCAATCTAAGGAAAAGCAAACAAAATGAAAGTTACATCAAGTAGGATATTTTTTCCTTTTTAAATTCCCCTGCTTCCTACAACAACAGAAACTGTCCATCACACTTCTTTCTTCAAAATGACAATGCTCTAAAAGGGCAGACCTTGACAGATTTTATAATTTTCAGCCATCTTCAAAGAACCACTATAATTTTTCGTTTTCTACATGGTATTCCAGAAAAACCTGAGAAGTGTAAATCACCATTTCAAAACAATATTCCTCAGAACCGATTAATGGAAAAAATTATTAATTAGGTGATCTAGTCCTATGGCATCTTTCATAACATCTTCTGGTTCCAACAGCATCCAGTGCTTGCCCTGCTCTTTTACAGGTCTTTTAAAAATCTAGTACAAATATATTAAGAAAAATCTCTTGGAGTTTTTTCCATCCTTTTTTATTATTTTCCAAATAAAATTTCATGATTTACCTTAATTGGTTTGCTTGACACTTTCAGTCCTAATTAACAAACTGAGCTGTTTTAATAAAGAAACAGTGATTGTTACCTGCAGCACATAATGTTTCAAAGGCCCCCCCCAAAAAAATCACAGTTTCACTTTCTCTCTGTTATAGTAAAGCTACTGGAAGAGGCTACAGTGCTAGCTAAAGAGTCCACGGCCCTCACAGGCAGAAGAAAGTAGGGCTGGAGAATGAAAACAGTATGAGAGGGATAGTTAGAAGACTTTCTGTTAGCTCCTATTATGAGTGTATTCCACTAAGAGTGAAATGCATATAAACACATTTATAATGCATTTTTACTGGACAGCCCCCTGTCTGGAGTAGCAACGTGCATTACATCAACAGCTGTGGCACTGCACGATGCAAAAGGACTTAGAGACCTCTCTGTCATCCCTAGGTGACCCGTGATTATCAACAGTTACAGACTGCTCCTCACAGAAGCATGTACCCCAACCACATGAGTCACAGCAGCACAAGCCCTGAGGGAGTAGCTTCCTGTGAGATTTTAATAGTCATTAAGAAATCTCAAGAAATGTCAATATTCTGTTCCAAGGAACCTATGAAAATCATGTTGAGATAAAGTTGCGGACACGTTCCTCATGGTATAAAACCATGAGTATAAAACCATGGTATAAAACGACCCACCCTCATCTTTAAGATGACCAGCATCTTTCAATCCTGACAATGCCCAGCCTCTGTCTGTTTCAGATCATTAAGTTTAACTTGACGGTTAGCTTATTGATCTATGTTAAATGAAATCAAAGCTAGGGCTAAAAAAAAAATAAATCTAAATTTTGTGATGAAGTTAATATTTTCATTTTTTTTCCTCTTTGTTTGATAATCAGCGTGTTCTGTTGAACAACCAGCGTATTTCCTAATATAACTGCAAGGAGTTTCACAATAGCATTCATTCATTTTAAAAAAGGACAGAGTCAAAGCTCTACTGTCTTACATCATTTTCAATGAATGCTTTAGAGCAAAATGGCAATCATGAGACCTCCAGCCTACACAAGGAGGAAGTGGTTTTGCAGGCTTGCCAGATTAAAGAGTGACATCACATTATCTTCGTCAATGCTGATTCCAGTTCTTCGATAATCAGGCAAACATGGAAAGTGCTGTTCTTGTATCACATGGTCAGACATCACTTTCCATTCATAAGTGAAGTTAGTCGTGCTCGCCTCAGCAGAAGCCCTGCCTCCTCTGCTGTAGGAAAGAAGCTGAAAAAAATGTGACAGAAAGAACAATCATCTCTACTCCCAGGCTGATCTATTCAAGATGCAGATTCCAAAGCCACTTGTTATTTGTTTATATCACAGACTGGAGAAAATCGAAACCCTGTCCTTGCACAGAAAAGTCTTATGTGCCATTACGTTCAATCCTAAACTATCTAGCAACAAGTTTTGCAGTTCTTGTGTGTAAATGTGAAAGAGAGAGCTTTAGTTTTTCATACTGCTTATGAAATGTTAATTATGAAATATCATTGTGTCTGTAGTACCCCGTTCCGAGAATCCACTAACTCAAACTGCAAATGACCGGCATGATCCCAACCACCAAGAATTCCAGCAGTGTACCAGGAATTTTGGCAAGACTTCAGGATGGTTAATCTTCTCAGCTTCCTCATTTTCACATCAAAATCTTCAGGTGACCAGGACATTCGCTACATACAGTGAAAAGCCATGGGAAGGGGGGTTCAGAAGTGGAATCTGATCCCCCAGGGTCTCAGTCATATTCTCTTATGGACTGAGGCTGATCTGGGTAAATATCTGTATCTCAGGCCAGCTCACCCAATGCCACTCAGCAGCAACTGCTGTTCTGCTTCCTCCTAGAGCAGTGCACTCATCTAAGCACAGCCAGACCAGAACAAGGTTGCTGCTGGTCTGGTGAGAGCCTACCATGATCCCTCATTTCAACTGTTCAAAAGACACCTGCGATCACTCACCCTTGCACAGGCTCCAGGCCTGAAACATTTCCATTTTGTATCAGACGTACCCCTGATTACTAGAAGACTGGCAAAAGAAGCAAACAACCATAAAGTGTTCAGTATTACTTTTCAAATGGTAGGATTAAAAACCTCACTCAACTCATCTAATCTGAACTCAGTTTATCCTCACTGTTTAATCTCTGTGAAGTTTGGGTAAATTTAGAAGTGAAAGACACCAAATCTTATCAGAGTAGAAGCAAGTTATTGCCTGAAGTAAACCAAGTTCCCTTTTTCATTTGCACAGCTACGTCATAGGTGGTAGAGAAGGAAATCTCCCAAGCCTGTCAGGCCCAAAAGTGGTATCGCACGACAACGCCCACAAGGTTAAATAAGCACTACTCTGATAAACCCCAGTCAAACAAAGGAAAGAATTACTGTTCCCTTTTTGAACTGGAAGTCCCAATCAAGATTATAATCCCCAGGCACTATGCCCCCAGAATTATAATAATAATAATAATAATAATAAAAAATACACAATTATACATTGAAAAAATCAGCCAAGGAAGTCTGTCATTAGTATTATTAGACACATACTCATATAGTTCATCTGAACTGAAGCACTCTCCAAATGAATGCATCTCCTTAGGAGTTTTCATCCTAAGAATGAAATTTCTCAGCTCTCAGGAGGCAACAAACAGTAAATCATTTATATTATAAAACCTGGATATCAAGCAGCAAGTTCAAAAAAGTGTGTCTTGAAGCACAATTCACTTCCTCAAAATAGCGGCATTTGCACTGAATCTATAAAAATCCATTTTAGCCACTTCTCTTAATCTAGAGTCTTCAGTTCACAATAGATGAAAATGCTCTGACCACAGACATTTCCTAACTGAAAAGGAATTGGGAAGTGATGGTAATTTCTTCTGTCATTCAAAGGTCTTGGCTAATAAGCATCACTTTAGATCCATTTGAAAAAATTTCACTTGCAATCATGGGATCTTATTGGTTTTGTTAGTATTACTAATTAGGACTCAAAAGGTCTAACAAAAGTACTAGGACATCATCCTACACACTATGCATGCTACCATTGTAAGTACATTCTTTTCTAGAATATTTAGATTTCACCAGAAATTCAGTCAGTTTATTGGATGGGGAAAGAATGGGCTGTGGACTTTAAGGAGAGGTGATAAGAATATGTATTAACTAGTTTTGTAAAGCCTAGGTCTGAAAGTAACTCACCATGTAGCAGAACGGTCCATAGTCTAAGCCCTGTGACAGAACATTATGGGCAGGGTAGATGCCAGATATACACACTTTCTGTATTATTGATCTTATAGATGAAAAGTGTGTCATTTCCATCTGGTCTCTCCTAAAATCCCGAAGTCTAAAAGGCATTTAAGTTGTCAGGCAAATTTAAGCATGAAGAGGAAAAAACATTGCGAAGTAAACTAAAAATATCATAGGGGAAAAGCCAATCTTACTTTTTAAGGGTGCGTGAGCATTGGTCTAGAGAGGTACCTTTTGGAACAGTTAAAGCACACAATGGAAAATGGTTTCTTGAGGGTGCCTTTTGTGTGCCCCAGTTGATCTCCTTCCCACTGACCCTGCCAGCATCAGAGCCTTTAGGTAGCAAGCAATTTTATCATCCCTCCCCCTTGCCTCTCTAGTGTCATACAGTCACATTTTTCAGGTTGCTTTGATCTTCTCCCATGTGACTTTTCCCTCCAGGGTATTTCCACTGTGCTTTCTCAGAGGAGGAGATGACAGTCTCATGAAGCATAAGCTACATGTTCCCCAAAGCCAGGAAACTATTTGCGGTTTCGCATGAATGGACCTGGGCCTTCTTTCCCCTTTATTGTTTGAACAGAATTAGAGGGTTCTTTTGAAGGTGTAGCCACACAATAGCTGTCTTCCAAGCCTTAGCATGATCTTATTGCCAAAAAAACTCTTTTCACTCACCCACATCTCCGAGCAACAGCTGTTCTTCCATTTGGAAGAAATCTGTGGAACTGCACATTAATTATCCTAGCCAGGGGACAGACGGGTCAGGTGAATCCGCCTTTGCGCTCGTCAGCTTTTGTATATTTCCTGTGACTCCATCACATTTTTTATTCTGATCCTTCTCAATGACTTAGCTATGGATGAGAGCTGAATGAAACCAGAAGTGTTTTTAGAAATTAGTCTGGACCTTATTCTGCTGTCTTTGCTATAGGAGTAATTCTTTGGTATACACAAAGATTGTTACCCTGTTCAGTTAGCACAAGTGAAGTTAAGATATCAAATGTTTTAAGGATGCAATCTTGCACTACCATGTGCAGGAGAGGTGTTAACTGCATTGATTCAGTGCAGTTCTAGGCACTGACTTCACAGAAATCCAGTTAACTCAGTGGACACTTGATCATTCCAACAACAAACACACTTTGCATCAGTTTAGTTTTGCTGTAAGTAGTTTTGCAGGGTAGAACCAAAATACCTATTGCTGCTCATGCCTGCACATTTTGTTAAAAGTTTAGGATGGTTAATGTTGAGCAATAAGACAGTACTTGATTCCTAGTTGTTCTCCTACACAGATATCCAGATTAAATCATAATGAAAGTTGTCTGAAAATTTGTTGACACTTCTTCCTTCTCTCAAAAGTCAACAAACAGCATTTGTTGAAATGAAGGTGTCATAGAAACTAGTGTGTTTCAGGTCCAGGATGGAATGTTAGGGAGAGAAAAACTCTTCAGATGACATTTGGCTTCTTTCACAACCAGACAAAAACAGCTTCTGTGTAATCCAAGAAGAATAACAAAGGGAGGTAGGGAGGAGCTAACAATACACTGCTTCCAAATGGATATAAAATAAAATATCAGCACATATTACAGATGACTGCTCATGATGAGAATTATTTTGCCAAAAAGCTGTTCTCAAATCCATCAAAACGTTCATCCTTCAGTCTCTCTTACTAACTTCTTGTATCATAAGAAAAGCCTCCACAGCATCATAATTGAAAAAAACAAACACCTCATTCCACCTGAAAACAGTCTGAGCCTCATGGGGAAACAGAAAGAGCTGGACCAACAAATATGATCTCTGATTTGTGCATCAGCCATTTTTCCTGTGGTAATCCAAGAACATGTGTGAACACGAAGATTCTCTTTAGAGAGATAGATTGCCTTTACTTCATACTTTACTCACAGCCCTTTCTTTACCTGTTGTAGAAAAGTAGGTTTCAACATATGCCAGATAGCAGCTGCAGTTTTAGAAATAGAGCTTGAAGAAAGTAATGTATGTACAAGTCATTTGAGAAACATCTTATTCAGCTTGAAAAGGTTCCCAATATTTCCAAACAGTAAGGCTGATTACAAAAAAAACCCTCTGAATCACCTAAATATTTTAATTAGCTAATGAAATGATGTTACAGAATTTTTCCACGATCTCTAAATTGTTTCACGGTCTGTCATTCTCTATCACCTTACCTAAAAGTGAAGTTTGGAAATACCAGGCTATAGTTAAAACTCAGTAGCCTCTTCCTTTGGCTGCAGTAAGTTCATAGTGATCTTCCTAAACAACAGTATCCAGTTCCTAGATTTTTAAAAAATCATAACCTTGCTTTCAAGACCTAAGGAGATGGCAAACTCTATTAGGGGATTACTTCTAAGAGGAAATAAAAGACAACTATTCTTTGTGAAGTTTCTCTGAAAAACAGAGTAATTCACTTGCACACATGAATATGCCCGGCTTGGGTAACTGGTGCTGTGCCACAGACTGCACACAAGAGTGAAGGTAAATTGGTGACACTGAGTACACATCAAATCTGAGTATCTAAAAATTACAAAGGCCACAAAGCTGCTGGTATACTTAGAACAGAAATACTACTGCCTTTGTCTACTACTTTTTATGGTAATTCTATGCTCACTAACATAACGTGTTTATGTTTTTCTCTGAAACTAGCTTTAAAAAATAGGTAAATAAATAAAAGGAAAGGTATAGAATCTGTACTAACCTGTAGGGTCCATGAGCAGGACCTTCTCAGTCAGATAGCTGACAAAGGTGTTCATATAATTTAGTCACAAAGAGAGCCAGAAGTGAAACACTGGCAGGAAAAGCAGTTAAGGACAGAATAAACCACCGACAAGGGTTCCTCTTGCTGAATTGAATGTATCCATCCATGGCAAGCTTTTCCGGGCACCCAGGTGTCCTTTGACTTTTTTAGATTTGTGGGCGCTTGACACCTCTGAAAATCAGGCCGCTGAGAAAATGAGACTATCTCAGATGGTACAGCTAGCATACCAAACAGAAATGTACCTACCTAGCCAGATCCAGCTTGAGGCAAAGGCAGGGAATTTGGTTGCCTGGGAATGGCAGGATTCCAGAAGTAGCCAAGCACTCATCCAAAAATTATCTGGACAACATACTTTTCCAGATACACACTTGGGTTAGAAATTAAACCAAACCAGTAAAAATCTAGTGTACTGTGCTAAAAAACACAAACAACAAAAACCAAAACAAACAACAAGAAAACAACAACAATAAAATATTACCTACATGTTCAAAGTCCACAGAAGCACAAAGCTCCAGTCCAGATGGATTCAACCAGGTGCAGCCCTATAACCTCCTCCAGAAAAGATGGGTACCAGGACTATGAACCAAGCATAGCCAAACCAACCTGAGCAGACAGACAGTTTTCACCTCTTGACTTCACAGTCTATCACTGCTGCAGGGGGGAAATTAGTTCTCTGTGATGCAGTGATTACAGTAAGTTATATAGTCTTGATTTTTGAGCTGGCTCAACTCATCTTTCAACCTTCTTCCCCTTGCAGCTTGGTATGTAGGCTTACCCTAGGAGACAGAAAAAGAAAAAAGCAAGTCTCATGTTGTCTATATTGGATTGAGAATAATGTTAAAATTCCACAGGCAGAAAGCCCTGTCAACACAGAGTAATATGAGACACTGTTAAGTATGGAAAATAAATCAAAGTGTTCTAGCCAATAGACTATCCTCTGTCCAAGTCAGAGTGAAGACATAGTAAGATGTCATGATTTCTCGCTGCCTACGTATAACATTTACTGCACCAATTTCTCTTCTAATGTGCTATTTGCACTCCTTCACCACTTCTAGGTTACTTAAGCAACTCAGCAGAAGATAGATACACTGCTCAGCAACCTCTATCTTTCTTGCTAGTAAGCACATGCTACTGAGGAAACACCACTCCAAACACAGCTCCAAATTTCATGAGAATAAGATTTGTCACAAAGATTTCTAGCACTTCACTGCTTCAGTGGGTCAGAAATACCCTAGAAAAAGCATTTCTCGTGTCAGGGCAATAGTTCCACTTCTGACCAAAACCAGAATGACCAGACAGATGACCAGAAATTCAGGAAGAAAGATTAAAAAGCTGAACCTCCAGAAAGGTCACATTTCCAGAGAGAAATGAAGGCTCTTATTGGATCTATCATCCATTATCTGTAGTCAACAAATAGAAAATTCTCATAAAACTCCCTTGTGAAATCCTCTTAGCTCACTGTTCTGCCAGAAAGAGACATGCACCCCTAAATTTTACCTAGTAGAACACATATCACTGCTCTGACAACAGAAGTGATAGACACGGCTCCTGCAACCATAAGCACCCATCAGAACCACATAGCTGCAAGAAAACAAAACACAGCCGAGAATAGTAAACTGAGCCTGACAAGAGCTCTGTGTTTGTAATCACAAAAGTAAGTACTTAGCAACTGGACCAGGTTTAATCCCCATCCTTCTCTTGTGTAAGTGTAGCAATGTCACTTGCTCTTACTACTGGTGCTACAGATGAAGGCAGGCAGAGCACTAGAGCAGGACTCTGCTTCTTCCACGTTGTAGAAAAAGAGGCTCAGCCCAGGCCAAGCATATCATTTGCACAGGAGCAGGAAAGTAAAGAATGCGAGAATGCTCACTCCCGTGACGTGCTGACCTCCACTCACAGCAACACCAAGTCAGCAACCTGACAGCACAGTCAATAGATTAACAGTGTGCAGAAACTTTCCTTCAGGCACAGGTATAACTTTCTTGATGGGTTGATAATATTCCCTTTTTTTTTTTTTTAAAAAAAAAAGGAAATCTTTAAACAGAAATATAGGAAATACTTGTACATTGAGCAAAGCTCATCAAGAAATAAAGATCAAAGACTCCAGCTACAGTCACTGATTTCTGGTCTTTGTAGCTGCCATGGAAACTGTGGTAACCAATGGCCAAAGGCTTACCTCTCCTGCATGACATGGAAGTCCACAAATAGAGGCTGGAGGGAAGAGGGCGAAAATAAAATGAAGTGCCTTTAAACCACTAGGATTTGCGCACCAGGCTGCCTGCTTCCCTTACAAATTAGGAAGTCTATCATGAACTGGGAGCTGACAGCTGCTACCAGAGATGAGGTGCATCTGTGTTGCACAGACCGGTTCCTTGCTATGCCAGGTGATAGTCATCTAAAACTTCACAGAGGAGCTGCTACCACTTATAGCAAGAAAATTTCCATCCTCAGTTATGTATTTTTGAGAGGGAAATTTAGACAATGCCAAACAGCCTGTCCATCCATTAATTACACATACAATAAATGATGAAAGACTGTAGAACTATTTATTTGGCCATACAAGCTGTGATAGGACTAGAAAACACAAAAAAAACATCTGAAAATGACCACAGGATGTTTGTCAAACCAGCTTCTCTACTGGAATGAAGAGCTGCAGATGCCCCTGTTCAGTGCCAGAGTTCATGGTTGGAAAAAACCCTGCTCTCCTGGCAGAAACTGCAAAGAAAAAGCAGCACTTACATGTGTGACTAACATTCATGTTGTACAGAGTTCAGCTTCTTTCCTACCCAGAACTTGGCAGGCAGAAGAAGCAAGAGGAGGGAAGTAAAATATGAGAAGAGTTACCAGCTCCTTTGGAGAACCATCCACCTTCTGAGCAATACTATTTCCACTTGCCCAGGAGGCCAGTCTGGTTCTCCGATGCAAGAAGTCCTGGTTCTTAGCTAAGCAATGTTCTACTTTGCACAGGGAACAATCAGCATAAAAAAAGGAAGTGCAGACTCTACAACTTAGATTCCTGCTCCGGAAGTCCACAGAAGAATATCTTCAATGATTTCTAGTTCCTCGAACATGAAATTCTATCAGTGAAGGCACCCACAGACAGAACAAAACAGGATTTGTGGTAGAAGCCACTGATATTTGGATGTGTATGGAAGAAAGTGATGGAAGAAGAGTGAGAGCAATTGGGCAGAGCTCTGTGCTGTATGATGCCCCATTATTTTCATGGTTTAATGTTCCTAGATTGTTTATACAGTTAAGGCTCTTTCAATAGCTGAGGATTTTTGAGTTTTCAGTGACTGAAGTCATCTGTTAATGCCATATTTGCTCAATTGCTGATCAGTTCCTTTCCTTGCTTGTGTATTCTGAGAGGTCATGCCAGATACACCAAAATGGGGTCATTTTGCCATATGCTTATTTACTACGTGTATGTTAGACCTTTTGTGTGCTATTTTTTACTTGTTATCCATCATTATATGTATTTATCTTCAAGGACCATATGGAGCAGTAGGATGGGATATATATATGGAGTCAACAGATGGTGAGACTGTGTGTGATTAATATGTTCTCATAACTTTTGTCTCTTTTTCTTATATGTTCTACTTTCAAAGTGTCATTATTTTTGTCATCCCTGTTCTCATTTCTTTACTCCTGATGCTGTTAAACAATTATAAAAACATTCACTGTCTGCTTTTGAGATTTGTGTTTACAGTGTGGCAGGTGTAACCTTTATGAAAGTAATTCATAGGTTTTCCTGTGTGCTCTGATCTCTTTGTCTACCCTGGACAGAGAATTTCACCCTGCAGCTTCTTGAGTGAAAGGAGTGTTGTTCCTAACTGCTGTATGAACACTGTCAATATTTTATTATCTGTATTACACATGACAGTCATTCTGCAAAATGCTACAAAATCCTTCAGAAGATCAAACAATAAATCATGCTATTAAAATGCAACTTAATTGCAGACAGAAATGTACATGTTGAGTTAGAACTAGTTTACCATGCACTGGAGGCACTTTGGAAACAAAGCTAAGATGTCTACATGTGCACTGGGACACATGAGAGAAAAGCAATTCATAGAATCATAGAATGTTAGGGGTTGTAAGGGACCTCTAGAGATCATTGAGTCCAAACCCCCTGCTAAAGCAGGATCACCCAGGGCATGTTGCATGAGAACACATCCAGACGGGTTTTGAAAGTCTCCAGAGGAGACTCCACAACCTCTCTGGGCAGCCTGTTCCAGGGCTCTGTCACCCACACAGGAAAGGAGTTTCTCCTCATATTGAGGTGAATCCTTTTATGCTCAAGTTTTATACCTGTTATTCTTTGTCTTATTATTGGGCACAAGTGAAAAGAGATTGGATCCTTCCATTTGACACCCACCCCTCAGATATTTAGTAAGATCCCCTCTCAGTCTTCTCCTTTCAAGACTAAACAGCCCAAATTCTCTCATTCTTTCTTCATTTCTTCTTTCTGCTCAAGACCCTTAATCATCCTCATAGATCCAATTGTGCACATGCTCTGGCCTGACCCTACATATCACACCTTCCAGACACTGAACAGCTTTACCCTTTAACCCATTTCATTTTGACTGGCTTTGCTCAGTGGCACAATAGTTTTACTTTCCAGATGTGGCACAGGAGGCACAAGCATGTTAGGATTATTAGAAAGCTTTTATCTTACAGCTTTCTCTACGTGCACCATATGTGACACAATACTGTTTAATAGTAAACCAACAATTAGTAACAAGGGAGTAAGCAACTTACAATGATAAATAGCTTGAAATACATTATCTATAGCCTGTTACTTCTTCATGCAACAAATTGCAATCAAAGTCAAGGGGGATTTGAAGATATTAATAGTGTAGATTAGTGTAAAAACAAAAGTTATTTTAATGTGAGGTTCTGAGTATTACTATTATTTCATGAAAATTATACTGTGCCTATTTGTAACAATCATGAATAGCAGTGATGACTCAAAAACTTCTTTTGAACATGCAAGTCATTTCAGCCACACAGTGCAGATGTATCAAATACACCCTCTTCAGATCATAAAAGGGAGAAACATACGGGTTTCTGAGTTGGTTGTTTTTCCTAAATAGGGTCAACTCAGACAGCAGTCTTCGATGGTTATCAGTGGCAGTCAAGATTGTTAATGATCATCCAGAGATAGTCTCTCAAGGTAACCAGAATTCACAGAAATACACTGTTTGGAGAGAAGCAATCACCTGAGACATCAGCAATTAGTCATAGGTCATTGAATGTTGGAGCTCTTATTTTGGAATGTTTCTGAAACTCTGTTATGCTAGGGTTCAGCATGAATTCTTGCTATGTGTGACCAGGGAAGGAGGATGTGTGGAACAACACAGGACCTCGCTAGCTAGATGTGCAGCTGTAACCCTCCCTGTGTGTTGCATAGAGGCTGATGTTACATAGTACAGGTAACCTAGAGCTCAAATGCTTGGTGAAATCAGATGCAGTCAGAGTTGGAATGATACCAAATGCTGACAAGCTGAATGACAAAAAGTGAAAAAAAGAGACCAAAGATATGTCAACAGAGCTGGTTCTCCCCACCTGTAATAGCCTGATGAGAAACAGTTGATATTTCATCACCTTTCTGCTAGACAAGGCCATAATAAAATGAGGTAATTTCTACAGTAGATATATAAATATGGATGACTGCAAGAGAGGACTGTGAAATTTGACTCTATGAGTTACCTACTAGCTGTCTGATTACTGTTTCTTCCTGGTAAGTATAAAACAAAAAAAAACAATCAGAAAAACCCAACTCAAACAAACAAAAAGAAACAAAATTACGAACAAAAAAACCCAGATCAAAAAAAAAAAAAAAAATTAAAAAAAACCCACACAACAAAACAGAAATAAGTCAAAATGAAGACTTGAGACTTGAGTGAGATTCAAGCTTTTAAATCCCTTGTTTGATTCAGATGGTTTAAGAGGGAAGCAAGCTTTGTCAAAATCCAGCAGATAGGTTACTGTCTTTGCTGACATCTCAGAAAAAAATAACATTTTGTCTACAGGGAACATCCTTGTTGAGTCAGATAAACTAAAGAGAAGAAAGTACTCATTTTCAAGAGCCCTGAATTCTCTAACTGCTGAGGATTTCCCAACCAGACTCTTCTGCATGTTCCTGGTCAGGAAGGATTTGGCAATAGATCCAGATATTTTGTGAATGCCTTTCAACTTGTGAAGGCTCAGGTTATATAAGCACAGCACGTTTATATGGAAGGAGAAGTTATCCCAGAAAAAGAGGTGAGGAAAAGAGAACTACTGCATATATGGTAGAAATGTGTGTTAATGCTGTGCTGAAAATATGCTATGATAACAGATGTTACAGCTGTTACTTCTCATTACCATAATGTATGGCCAACAGCAGGAGTGTGAGCTAGTATGGCATCACACTGGATTAAACTTCTTTAGAAATTGATTGCTTTTACACAGTTGTTTTCAAAGTATTCCAGAACACGTGCTTTCATTGCTTATGTACTCACTATAAATATTTTCACTATGCATAATTATGCGGTAACTTTTTGTTAAATAACAGCTGGTTACCTATACAAAAGACCTGAATTCAGCGTCTGAATATTGTGCCTTGAATTTCAGTCTGTACCCTAACATATGCTTCAGTTGACACATCTCTTTCTTGTGCTGCAGCGAACACCTAAATGGAAGTACAAAGACAAAACATTGACTGTACATACTTCATGCTGGTATTCTCTATATATTAAATAATTTTAAGAGTAGGACATGTTGTATTGATCAATGTTCTCCAATTCTGAAGGCTTCTTTACCGTCTGTAAACAAATCACTTCATTTTCTGGGCCTATATTTTCAAGACTGTTTCCTATAAAGAGCTTTGGATATTTGGCTACATAGTAGCAGGTACTGGCAAAATAACTTACGTTTCTATTAATTGTTGATTGTCCTTTGGGAAAAACAAAACAAAACAAAACACAGTCTGAGATCAGAAGTCATCTGTGTTTCCCATCAATTTGATCAGGGACATGGTGCCAAGAGAAAGAGAAGATACAGTTTGAGTAGTCTGGTAGAAAGAGAAAAGAAAACTTGGGGGTTTTGATTCAGAAATCGTGACTTTGCGCCATCTGTATGTTGCACTTTACATATTAATGAGACCTGCCGAATTATCTTTAATCAAACCTCAGATTAATTTTTCTCTCCAGTTTTCCTTGATATCTGGGTTTTGCTACAGTCTACTAGCGTGCAGACTTGCAAATAAAGTATTTTTCTGTCCATGTATGCCCAGTTGGATTATTTCTCCACACTGCTTAGTCCTTTAAGTTTCTTGTTGTTCAGGGTTTTAAATAGCATTTTCAAAATTCTTCTTCATAAACTTACCCTAAAACTTTAGCAACTGATTTCTGTTTCATGAATGATTTATTTTTGCAGAGGAGCACAAATCTTTCTCATTGCTGACAGCTGACAGCAAGCATTCCTGTCAGTCTGTTCTGTGCTCAAGACCAGGTAGGAAATTTCAGCTTCCACTGCAGTATCATACACATACTAGAATACAAACTAATCTGGTCTTTCCTTAGACTAAGCAGTGAGAAATGATCACTTTTAAGTGCTGGGCAAAATCACACTCCTGCTTACACAGATGTAACTCAGAAACAAAGAAGCCCTCTTAGGGATCACATGATCCAGACCAGGTTGCTTATGATCAGCTTATGACCCTAGATATTACTTCATATCTTAACTCTGACTTTCTTCTGGAGAAAGGAATGAGTCTTGTGGTTTCAGCTACAGGAAGGTTTTGGTTTGCAGCTTGTCCTGTCAAGGAAGGTCACCACCGTGCTTAGAGAAGGTACTTGAAGCCACAAGGCCAGGAGATCCACTTGCTGCCTCTCCTCAGTCTCTCAAGCACTCCTGATGTTTCACCTTCAGATAAACTTTTAGCAGATTCTCCTGACCCTGAGCAGCATTTTGCTCCACTGAATGTGTCCTAGTGCATTTGGGTACATCTGTCCTTCTGAGTTTCATGGGACCTAGGCAGGAATAGAGCACAGCTCACCATCAGTAAGTAGGACAGACACTTAGGAAGATGCTACCATCTTGCACAGTATAAGCAGCTTCCAATGAAAAGACAAACACTGAATTGTAGAGGATATCTTGATTCCATTTGGAAAGACAGAAGTGTAGTGTTAACTGAGAAAATGAAAACATTTCCTCCTTTTATCTTTTTGGTTTTGTAGTGGCGTGAGAACAGAGCCTTCCATTTTCCAGACACTATTAGGAAACACACTCATAATGACACTCAAATATAGCTATTACCATATTTAAATATTTCTTCACTGTCTATTACTTACACAGTCAGCTATAGCTGTTTCCAATTCAAGATGATTACGACATGCATACGAAAGAGCTGAAGGGAAGGAGGGAACAACTTTTGTTCCTAAACAGCTTACCTCTTCAAAAAAGAACAATGTTTACTGAGATAAATGAAGAGAGGGTGGTTGTTTTAGATCACTATGACTAATGTTAAGAAACAGCTGGTAAGAAATATTAGGTAATCACATACACAGGCTGCTCATTGGGAACATTACGCTAACATACCTACTATAATTTTATTCCTTTCCCCACGCATTTATTCAAAGCTGCAGCTGTGATACTGGCTTTTGAATATTAGAAACTATCAGGAAAAGCAGCATGAATCATCATCTTTTGCTTGTGTTAACTTAGTCACTCAAGTGCAGTTCTTGTAAGAGAACAATAATAGAATGAAAATTATATTTCTTTCAGAAATTTGTGAAGACACCCTCCTTTTCCTTTTCTTTCCTCTTCTTTTCCTCTTCCTTTTCCTTTCCTTAAAAAAGTCAGTTCAGCTAAAATACTAGCACTTCTATCAAATATGTACAGCTAACCTGTCCATTTCCTGAAAAGTATATATGCTGTTAAAAGACAAGCTATTCAGAACAGTTACTTCACCTGCCCCAAGGCAATTCCACATCTCATAGGTTAAAATTGTCAACTTTGTTGACTGAAACATGACAGTCAGTGGAAGCAATACTGAAACTGAGGATACTTTCAAATCCCGCAGAAACAACTATCTAAATTGTCCTTTATTGGAGATAAACACTCAGTTTTCCAACTAATTCAGAGTTGCAACCATCACGCAGTAACTCACTCAGGTGTATTAGAAAATCTCACCCAGGACCTCAGACATGAAGTAGGGTTCTGCAGTGAAATACTTGTGACAGCCCCCGTTTCTCTACTCTGACTTAAATTTTCAAGGCAGGTTGCGCCTTTCAGAAGGCAGCACTGTTGTTCCTCTGGTTCAGAACAAACCTGCTTAGAAAGGAGAGAGACCGGAAGGTTTATTCTGTACTGGCAGCACATCATATCCTTGCTGATCCCTTTACAACAAATTCTGATGAGCCAATTCCATCTCACGTCAAGCTGTTCCTAGTGGCTTTTTAATTCAACACACTGTTGCTCATGTGGTCATCCAATTGACTGAGGCGAGGTGACACACAACTGAAAGCAGGCCTACAGCCTAAGCAAGCTCCTCTTGCTCAGTGCCTCTTGCTTTTGTATCAAAACTGCCATTTCCCTGTAGTTTTATGCTTCTGTGAGCATAAGTAGTCCATACAAGTCAATTCACTCAGAGATGGGTCTCTACTGTTTCTGGGAAATGCAACTACAATGGAGTCCCAAGAAGACACCCTGAAGGCTGGAGAGTTTCTGGAAAACTGTGGTTCAGAGATCAGGGGTATGTGGACATACCTGCAGACACCAACAGGAGCAGACCTTAAGACCACTGGGTTCTGTGAGAGAGGGATGAGGAATTTACAGGACAAGCACTTGCTGCAACAGGTTCTTCTGGATGCTCTGTGGCAGTGTAAACAACAGTTCAAGCTGTACTTTCCCTGTATGGCTAGTAGAGGACTCCTCCTGTCCCAGGTTTTCCCAGTACTTTACACACACACATGCATGTGCACAGAGCAGATCTTACTGGATGTGGCACTGTGGTTCACAGTTTAACCTCCAAGCCAGAGGGTCTCTGAATAAATAAGAAAAAGACAGTGATGACATTTCTGCTTTCAATTTCCATGAGAGCACGTGGAATTATGAATTATAAGGAATGCATGCATGCAGTATCTGGCCATGCTTTAACATTTTATCAGTAGCCTTCAAGCTTTCCCCATCCTTATCTCATTTCTCTAGCTATGACTTTTCTTCTGGATCACAGGTCTGTCAATGCAGGCTTACCGAGATGCTCAAGAGGCAGATATCCTGGGAACAGCCCCATGCCCTTGACATAATAAGCAAGAGGTGAGAAAGAAAGCTGTAAGGAGCAAACATGCAATGTCTAACATCAAACAGATATTTTAACAGATGTTGTAGCGGGCTACAAAGAAATGATAGAAAGTGACATAAAGTAATTATGGAGCTGGTGAAAATGGGCCTACACCAAACAGAGTAAGACTTTATTGCTCCAGACCTGTGCATAACCAAGTGGGAAAGTGACAGAGATCTGGCCAGTGACCTCCTCCAACCTGAAACTTCCAGGGTCTGAGAATGATCAATGTTCTCACTCACCTGACACCTCCAGTTTTCAGCTTCTAGATTCTCTCTTTGGCATTCAAAAGATGGAATCAATATTTGCCCCCACAGGATTTAAGGCTGGTCCCTCAGGGCTGAAATACAGTATCTTCCAAAACTTAACCCTGGATTGCAAGTTCTCTGGTATACCATTTAACTCTCTATAAATACTCGTCAGTGCTAAGTAAACCAAAAGCAAAACCAAGTCAGACTTATGGACAAAGTTCATTAAGATTCCGCCACTACTTATTTCATGCCACAATAAATACATGGCTCTATACACAAATAAGTCCTCCTTCCTTTTTCCCATCCTATCAGAGCCTTTCTTTAAGTACAGTTCAGATCTTCTGGCTCTATACAGGGAATTACAGATCAGATCACGCTCTTCTCCTGAAATACGGGGTACTCACAAACCACCCTGTTTTTTCTAACCCAAGCTTCCCATCAGAGTATCTTACCTGTCTCCAATCTTGTCTCTTCCTGGGGACTTTCTGTGTTTCCCCATTTATAAGTGACTTTTTTTCCTTTCTCTGATAATTTTCTTTTAGTCCATACATTCTGTTCCAAGACAACACAACCAGAAGGGCTTCTTCTGAGCTTCAGATGATTCTTGATTTAAACGTTTTCTATTTCAATCACTAACCATTGAAATTTAGGAGCTAACTAATGCCCTTGATCCAAAAATGGATGCACGTGTTCAAAAAGTATATCTATGATACAACAGCATGCATAGCCAGAGCTAAAAATTAACTTCATAATGTCGACCAAATTCAGGCATAAATTTCTCAGATTATCAGGTCTGTGGAGTAGAGGTGTTTAAGGACACCCTGTATCTATCTTGGGAAAATCATATTCAGAAGAGTGCCAGTGGTATAGGAGAAGGCAGAGGTGGTGTCCACCTGGCCACTCCTTGCTACCAGGCCATTCCTTGATTCTACCTTCTGCAAGGTGAGCGGCATACAAACTCTAGAAGTTTTATTTATCAGAGTTGAAAATGTCACTGTAGCTTGTTGCACACCTATTTTCTGCACATCCCTGCCAGGATTACTACTTTGATAGTGCAGGCAGTGGTAGAGGACATGGGTCTGCCTTTCAGCCCACTACCTAACACAGTTGTATAAATTGCATCAAACATGGAGTTTATTTTGAAATACTGGCTAGTGACCCAGAGCAGCCAAGAAACTGATGTGAACCCTGCTTTGCTACCTTTGCAGCAGAAACAATAACCCCTGGAAAATTACACAGGTGGGGACCAGCCATCCCTTTAGACATTCACAGTTAAATCCACCAGAACTAGCTTCCAAAGACCAAGCCTGCAGCACCAGATATTCTCTGGCACAGCTCCCATCTCTTGACCACTGGATTCCTCCTAAATGTCAAACATGTAAACCAGCTTGTAGCTCTCCCTACTCCTCCTCGAAACCTTCTCTGGCACAGAATTACTATGAAGTCTTATGCATCCCCTGATCTCCAAAAGAGAAAATGTTTGGTCTAAAGAAGCAGTCTTCTATCAGTCTGCTGGGACATCATTTGAGAGCTTATAAAGGAGAAGAACAATATTCCTGAGTTCACTGCTCCTCAGAGTTGCCTCCCACCATCCTACAAGCCATTACAGTCTGTCACAACAATGACAGAACAAGACAGGATTAGGAAGAATTCCTCCCCACAACTGTCAGACTTTTTTTAACTCAATGAAATCATGAGAAGCTCAATAATTGATTTTAAAATGTTGCAGAGAAGGAGAAGTATGAACTTTGTTAAAATTGAATACAAATCAAAAGTCATGTTAAACATTTTAAAAAAAAATTAATTTCACCAATTTTTTGCCAGAAGTGGTGTAATTTTGGATGGTGAAAATTTGTAAATTTTTCAGGTATATTAGCTATCATATTCAATGTCAGTGTGGGCAGGTAGTCTGCAGCTACCTTCCAAATCTTGAAAACATTTCAGCTGGCCAGCAAGGTTGTAAATAGCACTTACAAACCTCTCAGCCTGCACGATGAGTACAGCCCACTGGTGACTGCAGACAGGGCTGTCTGGCAACTGCAGACCAGGTTGTTTAGAGGGGAATAAAATCATTCTGCTCCATCCACAGAGAAGAGATGCTAGTTTTCTAGTGATCCATCTTAAACTCTAAAATCCTTTTATGCTGTCTAGTTTCAAATAAACCACAGCAGAGATATCTCTGGCAATATTAACTCTTTGAGATCCCGGTGGCAGCTTCTGCCTTGCTTTGTCTCACTGCCGCTGCAATCTCCAGCTTTCTTCCCAAAAAGCTTAGCTGGGTCTACCAGGACATAGTGTTGCCATGTGATGAACAGGAGTCCCATGCCCTCTTCACCATCATGTCCAGACAGATGAAAAATGCCTTGTGTACCAGGTAGCTTTTCAAAGGGCAAGGTAATGCACAGCTGACAGCTTTACAGTATACACAGAGTTTGTCACGAGATTAAAAAAGACCTCGCTATTCAGAAATACCATCTGGACAGGGACATAGATCATCTGGAGGTATCAGATCCATGCTTATGAACACTGACTACTGTTATACAAACTTCCCCATGCAAAGGACACAGGCATTCACATAGTAAAAATCAAAACAATGCACGAGAGGAAATCTCTTTAATGTTGCAAGAGATAATCTGGAGTCTCCCAAAGTGAAGGGCTTCCTCTCTATTACTTGTCCCCCACCACACCAGCTCTGTTTGATGGGCCCACCAGCTCTCAAACCACACCGTGCAACTTGTTGGCAGGACAACACAAGGATTGCTAAATTTACCCGGGTTGCAAATTACAAAAGGCTTTATTTGCATCTACTCTACCCATTCTTGCTATGGCTTCTGAGACCCCTCTGAACGCTAAACTAGATTCAAGAAAAGACCAACAGATCAATTCTAGCAATGCAAAACTGGTTCTCCTAGCCATCTTCACCCTATTGCACTGAGGGACTAGGAGAACAGCATACATAATCCCCTAGAGCAACACAACCCTGATACATAGAGCTTGGGTGATAGTTTCCCCAGGTACACCTGAAAAAAGTCTCTCAGGCTAAAACCTTCCCTTTCCTTACAAGATAATTTTTATCTTTAATGTACAGTTTACCTTTACGCAAAAAAAAAAAACCAGAGTGTGATGTAATGGACCATGGATGGTCAATTATTTACACAATCAGCCAGCATCAGCTATTTGAAAAAAAGAGCGAGTGCTATTTTGGGGTGTATCAATAGGGTTATTACAGGAAAACAACTGACATCATTACTGCAGTCTAGACAGCAGTGACTAGGCCTTAATTGGAATAAAGAAGTTGGATCTGAGTACCACATCTCTAAAAGCTGATTATGAAAAAAAAACCCCAAAACTAAACCACAGAACAATCAATCAGAAAATACAACCTATAAAGTTTATTAAAGCACCGAGATATACTCAGTTGCTCCCCATCCACCCAAATGAAGCTTCTCCGTATTATTATTTGTCAATATAAGGAAGACATGACCTGAACAAATAAATACGTTTATTATTAGAACCTTTATAAAGAGCAAAAATGTAATAGAACAAGCTTCAGGGCTGAAAGCTGTGCAAGTCAAAACTGCTATCACTTAATATGAACACCTATTTATTAGGTGCAGCTTAAAAAGGATGTTTTATTGTGATTAAAGGGTGGACCTGCAGTACAGTTACCAGAAATCCATATGGGATGCCATATTCTTGACAACACAGTTTTTAATTGCCTCGGAATTTGGCTCATCATCTTTCATAGGTGAAAACATAATAGAAAAGGGAAATACTATTTCTCATCCAATTTTGTCTCACTCAGCATTCCTGTTGCCCTCGCTGTTATACTATGATATTCATTTTGTTGAGACAAAACTGATAATGAGCACCTTTTAAAACATTTCTGTTCTTAAGGTGCTTTTCATTTTGTATGTCTTTTCACATGTTCAGCTGAAATTAACATTAATTTGTAGCTTGGATTTAACAGAACAAATAGGTAAAAACTTACCGTACCATCTGTTTTGAAAAGAAAAATATTCTTCTGAGAGTGCACTCAAGTTAGAAGAGGACATACTAAAGTGAACAAATTTAGAGAAATATGAGAGATTAAGGATAGAGCCATGGACAATTTCCTTACACAAGGCTCACATGTAAAGTGTACTACTGACACCATTACCCTCCACAAAACTCCTCAGACTAAGGTTCCATATCCAGACTTGGAAGTTCAGCCTGTCACAAACATCTGTGATTTTCTGAAAGATCAATACTTTTTACAGAGAAAGCAACTGGCTCAGTTTAAATTTAGTTCTGTTTGTTGGGGTTTTAATACAAATTCATGTGTTTGAAAGGTGAACGGAATGGTTGGTCTTTTTGCTGCTTTGATGTGAAGTGTTTTTAAGAATTAGACTGTGATGCATGAAGCAGTTCTCAATTCTTTTTCCTAGCTTACCTTTCACAGAAAGCATTACATCATTAACTCCAGCATACAGAAGAGCAGGTTGCTATGATTTTTAAGGTTGTCATAAAAAAAAAATTACTTTTGGTAGTTATTTAGTCATTGAAAACACCACTCTCATCCTCATCATCCTCAAAGAAATTAGAAATTGCAGTTAGGCAGTCTTCACCTAATGTAAAAAACTAACTTCTAATAGTGAGAAAACTTTCCAAGGTCCTTGCAACTGCACAGTTAAGATAGCACAGTTATCTTAAGTTAACAGCAGAGATAATATTTTTGTGGAGATATGCTTCAGGAGTTCCAAATATTCAAGGCTGATAAAATTAAATATCTTCTGCAACTCTGGAACTCTTCTAGCAATTGAAGAAAAGTGACTCTATAAACATGATTGCACATTTTTTTTAAACTAATTATTTATGTACAGCATACTTTGCTGGGTTAGGGAATAAGAGAGCCAAGAATATCTAATGGGACACAGTAAAGAGGACAGAGCCAAACTCTTATCAGAGATGGCCAGTGAAAGCACAAGAGGAAATGGGCACATACTGAGATTCTGGAAATCCAGTTTAAACACAAGAAAAAAACTTTTTTACTTTAAGAGTGATAGAACACTGGAAAGGATTGCCCAGGCCAGCTGGGGAGTCTCAGTCCTTGGAAATATTCAAAACCTGATTGGACACAGTTCTAAGCAACCCACTCTAGATAATCCTGCTTAGGGAAGGGTGGTTGAACCAAATGATCTCCAGAGGCCCCTTCCAACATTGACTATTCTGTGACTCTCTGAAAATTGTCTCTTCTGTTACCAGGCTGCTCCTCCTGCCAGTCAGGTAGTTTCAAAACAATAGCTCAAGACAATCAGGCATGAACATCCTCATGTCCAGTCCTTTATATTCCATCCTGTTAGCTGAGACAGGTATAATCCATACTGCTGACTGCCCACTGGCACAGTACAGAAAATATGAGAGGAAAGAGCTGTGCAAGAGAGAACATTCTGAAGTAGGACATTAGTCCCCAGTTCCAAGCTATTTTCTTTATTTATTACTAGTGTCCTTGTGTATGTCCTTTGGTCCTGAAGATTTCCAAATGCCTACAAGAGAGTATATTTTGATTTTCCATGGCCAACATTATATTGTTGATTGCAATGACAGGACAAGGCAATACAAACATGTTGATTAAAAAGAAGGAAGCATATTAATACATACCAAGGACTAAAATGCCTAGTCCTCCAAATAACATGTCTAGTCCTTTAAATATACTGCAGAACATTTCCTTTAGTTTAACATAAGGGGTGGGGGGGAAGTTCCGAAAAACAGAAGATAATACTATAAGCTATAACTAAGCCTTTAAGTTTTGCATTTTTCTGAGCACAGATACAATCTTAATTTTGCAGACAAAGGAAGCTGTGGAATTTTTCCACTGATCCAATCCCAGCTTTCTTTATAGAGTTGAAAATTGCATTTACAATAAAAAGAAATACACTGCTAACAGGACAAAAAAAAAGTGTTGTTTCATCCTTCTCCTCCCTTTAGCCTTGTCTCTAGTGCAAAAGCATTTGATCACACAGAAAAGACAGTGGTCCTATTCTTCCACAAACATCATCAGAAACTAACAGGAGAGAAAAACAGTGGAAAACTTTGATAATCCTCTTCTATCTATGGAATAAATCAATGTTCCCAAACCTCTCTGGAGCACCAAACCACTCCTGGAATCTTGTGGACCATCTATGTGGGTCTTGTCACATGCTGGGGAGTCAGTGGTCATGTGAGGTCACACAGCAAGGGAGAAGCATTGCAGCAGGACATACTAATGGTAGACTACAACATCCACCATACAGCTGAGGTTAGTTCATGAACATGGTATTTCCACACAGTTCTGCAGATCTGCTCCAGAAAACTTATCATAAACTTCCAAAACACCAGGATGCTAGAGATTGAGTATGTAACATCTTTAGATAAGATAGATGATAAGCTTATCCCCTTATTTGCATATGTAACCTAAGATGTGATTGGATTCTGTACCTAGCCCACACTGTGAGCTAAAAAAAAGTCTCTATTTGTCAACAGCCCCATCTCCACCATACCTCAAATATCTCCTAAATTAAAATAAATGCTCTAGATTTTACCCAGCAAAAGCATTATGTAGCTATATTTTAATGGATGGAACAACTTTCTTGTAAAGGGCTTGGGTTCATAATAACTGAACTTAAAAGAAGTAATCATTTTATCTGAATGCAGCCATCCAGCACAGATTTGGACCCAAGGAGCTGTTTGTTACAGCCAAATAGCCTTTTGTAAAGAGAGTTCTTATGATGGAACATATCCAAGATTCCAGTTACGGTGAGACTACATACAGTCTTTTATTTTGTTTATGTCAGGCAAGTTTAAACAACACCAAATTTCTATCCATTGCATTTTGTGAGTAATATCATATGCTGGACCTGTAGATGTGCTGTATATAATGCCTAGCAATGATAATGAGAACCAGGACTCGTACCTGAGTCTCATTCCAAATTTTGCCACGGAGACCTGCATCAGCAATTACTTAACTTACCTATGCATCACTTTCTTTGGAAAAACAGGATGGACTGCATGATGTCTTCATCATTCACTCATTCCTCCCACTGAGAGTGGAAGAGGCTTTTTATTTTCCCAGGATTATTCGGATGTAAGAGGTCCATAACAGAAATGGCAAAAAGAGTATCTCACAGAGGTATTAAAAATCGTGATAGTGAAGTATTTTGAAGATTATGGATGCAAGCCATTGTTGCAATCTGAACATATCATGAGAATTATCCTTACCTAATAAGAATATCAGTCTAATCTGACACAATTCTTACATTATTTTCAGTTGCTGATGACTCTCCTAATTTAATGCTTCACTTCTGGTGTGTTGATACCCCATAATTATTTCCATAGCTCCAGTGTAACTGAGAGAACAGGTGTTTTCTAATGCTTGCTAAGAAGCAAGAAAGAATAAGGGTGCAAAATGGTACAGCTGTGCTGCTGAAATCAGAATACTACAGAGTGGAATATTTCCTGTAATTTCAGTCACTAGGTAAACTTTCTGTCTCATACTGATTGGGTTTAATTAAAGGATTTGTTCAGTTTCTATACCTTACTAGTAAAATTCTTAAATAACACCTTGAACCACCCATTCAAAAGCCTAGGGAATTATATTATGCTGCATGAAGAATAATTTATGCCCCAAACTGAGAAAGCATCCACAGAGCAGATCATAGGATCATAGAATGTTTTGGGCTGGAAGGGACCTTTAAAAGATTATTTCGTTCAATCCCACTGCAGGGAGCAGGGACAACAGTGGCTTTGGAAATGACAACATACCTAAAGCTGAGTTTGGGACACCTGAGTTACAGTAATCAAAACTACCATCAGCTAGCCACCTCCCTTTCTTAGGGTATTCCAGCAAACTTCCTGACCCATTCCCCTTCCCATAGGTACAAGTGGTCACTGAAGTAACTACTATTACCCTTCTCCACTAGGGATGGCTGTCCACATTATCCTTCTCAGATAACTTCCATAGATGGTTGATCTGTTGTTGCAAAGGGAAGAGCAGTTTCCCAAGGCTCTTCTAATTACTCCTGCTCATGGCTTTTGTACTCAACAATATTCAGCTGGTCTACTCCATGTCTACTCCATTGCTGGTACCTACAAGTCTGCCAGGCACCATGAGTAGCTGCCATACTCATTAGCCAATTTAGTGACCTATCAGCTTTGTCATGCCTTCTTTTCTAATGGGCTAGGGATAAGGATGTTGTGCTGTGACCGGAAAATCTTCAGTACTACCTTACCAGCCTGTTCTAGTCACAAACTGAAACAGAACAGTAGCTAAACATGAACTGTGGTCTGGTCCTAGAGGGTTCTACTGCAGCAACATCTCAGCCATTTCTATTCATGTGCTTGCAGGTCCACTCTCCCTTTCATCTTCATTGAACAGCTACCTGAAAGTGCTGGCAGAATTCAGAAGATACTGCAGATTGGATATCCAGTGCACACTGAGGAAAATCAGTTGCATACATCTTCTGCATGTGGTACAATTAGTCCTACAGCCCAACTGCTTTGCCAAGATGGAATTAATCCCTAACAAGGTGGAAAACTTGTGAAGCTGAGAACAAAAATCTTGAAGGCTCTTACCTGTATATGTGTTTGACTCTGAAATAATCTCAACAGTTTTTAGTTGCAAATGAAGATGACAATAAAATTATCATTTTTACATATTATGACATAGTCATGGTTCTTTTTTATAAGCATGGCTTCCAGGTGTGGCCATTGCAAGGCAGCTTTGTCATTTTTAACTGATGTCTGAATTGCTTTGTAGAGTTCAAAGTGCATCAGCCCAACACTTTCAGCCACACCAGTCATTCAGCACCCATCACCCTGACTCTGTCAGGTTACACCAGAACAAAATGACTCTGCTCTTCCTTTCAGAGCCATCCATGGGGTGCCTAAAAGGTTTTCACCTAAAGGAAAATTATTTGCCACTGCAACCTTCTCAAACAGTGAAATTCCCATCTTCAGTAGTGACCTAAAGTGTGGAGGAAAGCCAAAGAAGAGGTCTAGATTGACTTTTGAAGGGTGCCTTGAAAATTCTGTTCCTCCAGAGGAACTGCAAAGAGGGACACCAGACATGCATCCAAGAATGCCCAGGGAGTTAGCGTGGCATCAGGCAGCCTGCTGGTACACCAGACGCAACTCGAGTGGCCAGCAGTAGACTGTCTGCAAGGCAGCAGTATGTTCAGAGGGCAAAGACTCTACTGTGCAGCATCGTTGTGGCCATCTACCAAAGGCCATGCAGGACAGTGCTTCACCAGTAACTGTGTCTTTAGAGAATTCTATTCTTCTAGGAGAAATGACAAATGAGCATTGTGGCTTTAAGTTTGAAGGTAAAGCTTCCTTTTGAGCACATTCTTTGTCATACTGAAGCAAAACTTTTGTTAAAAAAAAACAACATTAATGTTCTGTACCTGTAATACAAAATTATCTACTTCGCCTGTAGTCCTGGAATAACTCACAATCCTATGGGGTAGACATGTAAAAAACCCTTATATTTTAGTTATCCCTTGTGCTTCACAGTAAATCAGTATAATCTGACTTTTATTAGTTTACTGGATGCTGTGGCAAGAAAAAAATAAACACATTTGGGTTTTAAGCACTTTGAAGTGAGTCCTTTGAAGCCTCAGTAAGTGATAATCAAGAAAAATGGCACTAACATCTTATGATAAATCTTCTCTATATATTTAAGTAGGATTACTTGTGAAGCCTCAGAAATTAAAATGATTATATATAGCCCGACTTAAGACTTGAGTTTAATAAAGCATATGATATTGGTTTTCAAAATCTTCTCTTTTTGAACTAAGGTAGCTATAGGAATGCTAGCCAAATGAGCTCTTCTGTGAGTAGTAAAACTAATGAAAGATGAGTTCCTTCATTCCATAAACCTGCTTAACACCACCGTTTCTCATCATGCCACCCCAGCCAGGCAGGAGAGGACATGCAATGTGGGTAGTCCAAAGTTAAACTTAGCCCACTGCTGCCTAGTAAAATATATAATGTTTGCTTTCTGCCTATTCTTTCCTCTGCAGTATGTTAATTTGAGTCACTTTTCTTTCATGAAGACCCTAATTTTTCATATGACTTGAAGGAATATAAAGTAAACTAAAACACTTACAGGTAATTCAGATTTGGTTGAATTTGACCAAGGAATTCAAAAGATATTTATGTAGAAGAGGCAGATGGACATACAATGACACAGCATAAGTCTCTTCCAAAAATCTTGAAATCAAGTCAAAAAATAAATTCTGTTAAGTAGTCTATTCAACTAGAATTACTACCTGAGGTTTCAATGTGATAAAAGTAATTATCATTTTCACCGTGGAGTGATTCCAAAATATTTTGTTAGCTATTAAAACAATTTTTAAATATTCATAAAGCTCATGAAATCTTAATCTCCTTGGTAGATACAAGATTTTTTCTATCAACTTCTGAGTCTTTTTTTTCTTGTAAAAATCCATTATTCAGCAAGAACAGTAACATTTCTCCATCCTTGGTTAAAAAAGTCATCTCTCTGAGTACTATTACTGGACTATGGAAACAAGGTACTCTTATCCAAATATTTCCAAAATGTTAGTTAGTAATTGTCTGGTGCTTTAACATTTATCGAATCATAAGCAAGTGAGGGAATGGGTATAAGGCAATGAGTCTGTGCATTCTATATAATATATAATTTAGTCATTTGACATTTAGGGAGCTCTAAGTTTTCTTAAGTTTGCAAGAAACAAAGACATTCACTATAACCTCTTCATCAATGTCATCTTTCCTATGTCCAAGTTGCCTGTTCCAGGATGCCTGTGTTTTGGAATAATCTCTTTTTTCTTCATTTAGCAAGACAAAGACCAAAAATTGAGTTTAAAAATTCCTGCTTATCTAAAACTCAATGTTGTATGTAACTCTACCTTTATTTGGTACCTCACTCTTTGTACACCCAGTATATCAGTGGCCTCAAATAGAGCAACATACATCAGTTAACCCTTTTTTATTATTATTATTCTACAGCAGGCTGAATGACTTCAAGGATGCTGTAAAATTCAGTTATGTACACTAACATGAACCAGAATTTAACTGAAATGTAAAGTTCAAACCATAAAATCTTGCCTAGCCACCCTCTTAGCTTCTTTGTTAAGAATCATCTGGCCTACTATTCACCTCTTATCTGTTATGTATTGATTTCCAGTTAAAAACACGTATTATTGAAAGAGATTAATTGCTGTGCTCCTGTAAAGATTACCAGTTGCTTAGTTTATAATTCCACTCTTGGTTTCATAGACTAACAATTATTCTCAGATGCAATCAGGTCAGTGTGAAACACCACCCTGAATCATACAGTAAAATACTGTTTGACATTATTGCAAAGACATTATTTGTTATTTGGGCTAAGTTTCAGTGCTCTGAATGCCAAAACCAAAATGAATAGTAAGTATCCCAAGTGAAATCATGACAAAATTAAAATAATTTTGTGGCTAGCATCATTTAGTTACAGGATCAAAGCAAAAATATTAATGGATGCCAAAAGATCAAGTCCTTTTGTCATAACAGAACCATGAGCAATGAAAAATTAAATAAATGTAGTGGTAGAACTATTTAACATGGCCAAGATCTACTTTGCTGAAAACAATTCACAGAAATCCCCAGTGTTCACACATACTTGTTAATGAAAAGTTCACAAAATAGAGAAAGGGTCTTTTTCGTTTGCTTGTTTTTACAAACCTCA
This sequence comes from Chloroceryle amazona, assembly GCA_027560015.1. Lineage (NCBI taxonomy): Eukaryota > Metazoa > Chordata > Aves > Coraciiformes > Cerylidae > Chloroceryle > Chloroceryle amazona. The sequence goes on from JANHFX010019624.1 coordinate 90,400, forward strand.
TTGAATATGAAGTTTCCTCAGTTTTCCTGGCACCCTTCTACAGCTACAATATGGAAGGAATAATCTTTATCAGAGACTTCTTTAAATTATCTCACTTTAAATCATAACACAAAACACTTAATGACAGTCTATAGTACTTACAGGTTTGGTTTCTTTGTCCAACTACTCTGTGACAGACGAGCCCACAATATCTGATTTCTAAATGCTTTCAAATCACCTGTTAATTTTATCACTCTTCCCAGAATCTTTATAATATTTGAGAGAAAAGCTTATAATATTAAAGCTTTATGTTTTTTCTCTCCCATGGGATAAAACATGGGCTATTATACAATAATCCACTGTGAGATGAAGCAAATCCCTACCTACTCAGTAACCAGAACAAAACCAAACTAAATGGGCTTTATTTACAAATTTGTACACTCTGCTACTATAGTGTCTGGTTTGTTGTTTTTTTTCCTTTCAAAAATGCTGAAAAAAATATCTACATGGTATACATAGACAAGCATCTTGGTCATTGCACTGGCTTGTACTCACCTTCTGTCTGTTTTTACCCTTCCCTGTTCCTCTTGCAGCAAAACTCTTTCCAGCAGTTTGGACACAGTTCTACAGGCACTTGGGGAAGCAAGGCAAGAGGACATGAAGCACTTAGCAGGCACTGGTTTACAGGCAAGGGGAAGCAGTGCTCTAAAACTCATGTGCAAGACACATCCAAAGTCAATCACAGACTGTGCATATAATCACCACAGAATGGCAGAATGAGAAACGAAAGATTAGGTGTGAAGAAAAAAAAAAATAACAAAATGTATCTAACATAATATCCTACTAGTTGTAAATGTTCCTCTTGATAAAAAGAGGAAAGATTTTTTTTTTTTTAAGTGGCAAAGATGTATTAAGCAGATTGAGAGCATAGCATTACTTTGGCATATTAAGAAAGAAAGAACATACAGAAAGCAGTTACACACTCCCAGTCCAACGTGACAACTATACATACTCATTATATCAGAGAGTTCTGCACATCATACCTGACACCAGCTGGCCTCACCTCAAGCCACCCTTGCCGGCTCATTGCCAGCAAAGACCAGTGCTGGTTTTGTAGACAACCTCAGGATGACGCCTAAAATCAAGAGAATAAAAATTACCGGGTTTGTATAGTATATATCCCAGAGTTTCAGTGTGTTATCATTCACATCACCTTCTACTGCTTGGCCTACAAAGAACAGCAGATACTGAAGGAATTAAATGAATTCATTTCATTAAATGAATTTGCAGAAACCAATTCAACAAACCAAGTGTGTTAGAATTATACATAAAAGCGAGGAGAAGACAACAACTTCAGTCTTCTAATGAACTGATGAATTTCCCTTCCTTTCTCCCTTCCCTAAATTAACACTTGAAGAATGATTTTTAGGATCTAGCATTCAAAGCTTGGGAAGTCCAGATTTAAGACCGCCCAAGCAAGAGTAATGTCCATAAGCCACAAGAAAAACAATTCCTTTTAAATTATACATTCACACCCTGATTTTTCTGACATCGCTCTTGCCTGACACAGCTCACAGAAAGGATGGTACATACAAACAGGTCAGGGCAATTAATATTCTTGATTCTGTCTCTGCCTCATTTTCTACATGGCTTTAAGCATTACTGCATGCTGGCAAGGGGACTTTAAGTTGAGAGCAGACATACAGTTTGGGAAGAAATGAAGTCAGGTGAACTCACTTCCATTCCCAACTCTTCCACAGTTCTCACAGAAATCTCAAAATATCCTTCCCTGCCCCCAAGAGAGAAATACTTTTCAGTTCTCATTTATGGTGTCTTGCTTGAGGTGCTAACTTCCAGGGGTGTGATCTGACTACTAAGTTCTGTAGCAAGGTCACACCAAAGTGTGCCTTCCCGGGCACGCTCTTGGCTGGCTCTGAAGACCGGTGCAGGGCTGGAATTCTCCACACTGACTGTTGTTATCCTAACTGTCAGCAAAAGTTTGTTATGTCATCTCATAAAAAGTTCTTCCTCACACAGTTTTGTTGCCTGTAAAATAAGGATGCTGCACCTAAAGGATAAGAAAGAGATGTGGAAGATTTTTGTCACCTGGTGTTATCCATCTTTGCATTTAGTAAGACAGAATCTTATGTATAAGAAAAAAAAAAAAAAAAAGTATAATCATAAATTAAAGGTATATCATACAAGTGAATGAGGTCTCAAAATTAATATTGCCTGAGCAACTGTAACATTGTTTTGAGATCTTCACTTTGTCTTGTGCATACTCATAGATGAGGGACAAGCATTAAAAACTGTCGAAGTTATTAAAGAATTTATAACTAAATAAACAGCAGAAATTTAGAGAAGAACACAGACAGTTCTACTGCTGAAGAAAGCAAGCCATACTGCTCCAGAAACCCCCAGCAGAAAAGATCCGACTCCTTTCCAATGCAAAAATAACAGGGCAAGTAATTTTGGAAGTCAAAAGAAATTAACTTTAAAAGGGTTATAGTATGTAAAATCATCACACTGCATATGGGAAGATGACTAGAAAACAAGTACTTGCATTTTCAAATGCAAGAAGTAGGAGCCATTAATGAAAGTTAGTAGGAGACAGGTTCAAAGAAATAAAAGGAGATGATTCTTCACATAACAGCTGGATTTTGTCCAAATGCTTTTCTGCTATCAGCACCTAATTACCAGAAAAACATAGCCAAATTGGATTAAGTTCAAAGAAAAGCTATGAAAATAATTAGGGGAGATTAAACTAAAAGAAAATATGAAGAGAAATCCATGTATAGTGCTGGCTAAATGACAGCTAAGTTACAATTACATCTACAATAAATATTTAAAATGTGCAAACTTTACACGGGATCATTAGCAGGATCATTTAGAGAGATACAAGAGAGTATTACACAAATATCAAGGAAAAATTAAATTATGAACATTGAAGTTCAACATTATTGAATCCTTTAGTTGGTTTCTGAAATTGAATTAATTGGCACAATAGTAGATTAAATAAACACTAGCATCTACACTAATTTGGGAATGATCCTGCACTGCAGCAGGCAAAACTAGGGAATGCATTAAGAAGAGGTTTTAAGGTTTTTTGATCAGTAATTTGAGAAAAAAATATTTCCAATCAAGTTGCTAATTTTTTCAGGGAATCATTTTATTAAAAATGTTCATTCTCTCACTGATATTTCAGATTACATTGTTTTAAGGCAGTATTATTATTATTTTGGTAAGTGTACAAAGGGCCGTATGTAGAAAGTATATAGAAAGCTGTATAAAGTAAATAATTGTTTCAGTCCTTCCAGAAATTATCTTGGAAAATAATAACTATTCCCCTGCCTGTACCCTAACATGTTAAATTTCTAATTATCACTGTCATTTTCAGTTACAACGTTATTTCTCTAGCTCTTCTCCTTCCAGATGTGCTCTTTTCCTGTCCCATGCCTTTTTTAGGCCCTTAGCCTTCTGTTATTGCCCATTCCCTCCCAGCAGCAGCTGGGTGCAGGGAGGGTTAGCAACATTTCACACGGGCACCCCCCAAAGAAGAAGCAGTGCCTGTGGCCAGAAGGGCCTCCTTGCCTCTCCCTCCTCGGTATTCTGTCAGCAGAAGGCAATGAAACAGCTCTTCAGAGGCAGGACATCACCCACCATGCCCTTACTTGGCATTTCTCCATGTTTATCTGTCAAAACCACCACGATTATGCCATCTCAGTGTCGGGTCGTAAGTCTTAGAAGCTTAATTATGTTTTTTTTGAAGGAAAATGGGGGAGAGGAGAACTCTCCAAGCTTTCAAAATCCAGCCACAAGTTGAAAAGGGAGTCCTTCACAAGAAGGCAAAAAAAAAGTAGAGAGACCTAGTAAAGTTCCTTTGCCTGTTACATCCCAGCTTCCTCAGAACTTAAAAAACCCTCCTTTTGGCAGCTGTGCCCCCACACACTCTGACCTAAATAGCACCCAGTGTAATCGGAGTCTGAATGGTATAAAAATGCGAAAAAAACTAAAAAACCATCACAAACATTGCTATTCAGTGTTACCCCAGGTTTTGGCAATCTAATGAAATAAAAGGGATGCTTAAGAATTATCTGTTAAAAAAAAACAATGACTTAATAGACTACAAATACAGAAGACAAAAAAATGAAAGAGAAATCCTGGAGCAAGAAATCCAGCAGCCTCTTATCCTTGGGCAGATGGGAATAGCAAGATGGTTCCCAACCAGAACCCATCACAGCCAGAAGTTCGGATCTGACACTGAACAGTGTCACTGACGATTTCTTGTCACCTTCATCTCCAACTCCTTCTCCTCTGTCACACATCAGTCATTCAACTTTACTGTCCACAGAAAACAAACTTTTTCATACCCTCATGTTTTCCAAGTTTTCCGAGTTTTCTTTCTCTCCCATAGCAAAACTCCAAATCCTCTTTTCCACATCACTATCACAGAATTTTCCATTACAAAATGTTAAAATTAAATGTTATTAATGTAAATAAAGTGCTACACGGTAAAATTATGTCAGATTAACAGGTCACTGTGATGTTTTTGCACAGGTGTTATGTTTTTGTCCTTCCCCTCATTTGGAGGCTTTACATTTTAGGCTTCAAGCCTGAGAGAACCACACTTTCCTATGTGTTTGTACCAGCCACAGCAATCCAAGCTGGTCGTAGCACAGCAAGGGCAGCAGTGTATTGGGTTTGCATGACAAAGTTTTGGTAGGGGGTGGGCTACAGCAGTGGCTTCTGTCAGAAGCTTCTAGAAGGTTCCCTCATGTCTGCTAGAGCCAATGCCAGCTGGCTCCAAGATGGACCTACCCCTGGCCAAGGACAAGCCCATGAGCGACAGTGGTAGCATCTCTGAGATAACATGTTTAAGAAGAGGAAAGAGTTGCTGTGCAACAGCAGCTGCCGCTGAAGAGAGGAGTGAGAATATGAGAGAAACAACTCTGCAGGCACCAAGGTCGGTGAAGAAGGAGGAGGAGAAGGCGATCCAGGCACTGGATCAGAGATTCTCCTGCAGTCCATGTGATGAGGCAGGCTGTGCCCCTGGGCACATGAAGGCTAATGGTGGAGCACATTGAAGAAGTTCATGGAGAACTCTCTTGCATGAGAGAGTTCCCACGCTGGAGCAGGGAAAGAGTGTGAGGAATCTTCCCCCTGAGGAGGAGGGAGCAGCAGAGATGATGTTTGTCAGTTGACTGCAACTCCCATTCCCCAGACCACTGTGGGGGAGAAGGCAGAGGAAATCAGGAGTAAAGCTAAGCCCGGGAAGAGGGGAAGGGAAGAAGGGAAGATTCAGTTTTATTTCTCATTATCATACTCTGAACTGATTCGTAATAAATTAATTTTTCCCCAAGTTGAATCTTTTGCCCATGATGGCAACTGGTGAATGATCTCTCCCTATCCTTATCTTGACTCATGAGCCTTTCACTGTATTTTTTTCTCCCCTTTCCAGCTGAGGAGGGGAGTGATAGAATGGCTTTGGTGGGCACCTAGCATCCAGACACGGTTAACCCACCAAAAACTGCAATAAAACATATGTTGGAGCAAGACATAGTTGAAAGCATGCATTACTTATTGTAATGCATGAGATAAACATAGACAAATTAAATAGCAAATGACATGACTTCCAGTTTTTAAAACTGAGGAGATTCCACCTTAAGTTTACAATGAAGCTTTCTCCCATCATATATCACAAGAATCATTATAGTTATGTATTTCTGAAACATGATAAGGAGCTTTTGCAGACCATACAGTCATTTAATCAATACATGAAGTACCAGCTTCTTCCAGTCTGAAAAACAAAATTGTGTGCTAAGATCATACTGTCAATAGTTCATCCATGGGTTTATACCAGTATTATCTGCATAGACTGTCTAATGTGTTTAGCTTCTAAGAAGAATTTGTTAACAGTAAATCAACATGGTCATTATTTAATAATATGTCTGTGTTCTATCCTGCTGGGTGGAAATAGTCAATTCTGACTTTCAAACATCTTAATTTCAGAGGTCATTTTATTGGATGGGCAGCATTAAATAAAAAGTTCCCAAATCAGAGCAAACATAAAAGTCTAACATGATTTCATTTGGCAAAAGAAATATAAACTGACATTTCTTTTGTCATGCAAAACACAGGGTGGGAGAGAGTTGTGCTGTACCATGTTTACCATATACACAAGGAATCCTATTACGGGACTCAGAGGCGGACCCCCTCTGTGGAAGGGTGGTCTCCTGAAAAGCGGGTGAGAGCTTCTATATGGAAGGATCCTGTAGCGCACGGGCAATAGCAGCTAAAGGGCAGCAGAGATCAGCGAGCACTACAGGACAGAAGAGAGGCCATAACAAGGCAGAGGCACGACCCTTCTCGGGTGGGCAACACCTTCTGTCACTGCAGTATAGCTGGGTCCTGACTTAAGTAGCAATTCTGAAACTCAGCCATGCTTAAGCTTCTGTAATTTGTCCCATTAACACATCAGAGAAAGAGCTAAAACACCCCCAAATGCAAATAAGATGGTCCTGCATCCAAAACACCCTACTCAGATCAGCATCTGACACCAACAACTGGGAAATGGTATACACTGGGTATTTGGTTGTGCACACAACTACTGGTCACCACCTCACAAGCAGAAAAAGGGGCTGAGGAAGTGCAGATCTTCTCTAGATACCTTGGGTGGCAGCAGGGGGGCTAATTCTTGCACCTGCCTCTTACCACAGAAATAAAGTGAGTAGCACATCTCTAGCAAAACCACTTTAGGAGTGGCCTAGATCATGCTTCACTCATCACTTCTAAGGAAAGGATTTTGTTGCCACCTCCACCTGCCAAGAGGACACTACTGCTTCAGAGGGGCTATGTGGTTTCCTGGGAGATGCTGGAGGTAGCTTCAGCATCAATGACAAGAGCTCAGAACTCACTTCTGACCCCAGTCAATCAGAGGCAACTTCTGCATTTCAACCTCACCCCACTCCCAGGCTTAATGGCATTAAGCAGATTTGCTGGGTATGGCTCAGACGCTCAGCCTTTTGCAGGATCAAATCCATAGTGACTTAAAATTGAAATCAGGGTTACCAATAACCAAATGGAAATAGTACTGTTTCCCAGAACACAGCAGATCTTTCACAATGTACTGGGGTGCATGTTTTTCATCTCCACTGAGCTATGAACAATAGGCAACTCTCTGATTTTATTAAAAACTTTGAGGGATTATTATTTTAGTTAAGCCTTTAAAAATTCATACCTATCTGGAAAGGGCAGCTTGTGTAATGAACTTCCTGTTTTCATCATAGCTGGATACTGCTTTTTGCTGTTGCCTATTATTACCCAGTTAATATCAACTGCCTGGAGTTTATTTTTAGCTCACTTGAGCCTATTGTAAGGTCTGTTCAAGAACTTAACTTTCCAACCGGAAAATGTAATTACTGCATCTAACACTGAGTTTAGGAATATATTCTTAAGTCCTTTTAAACAGCCAAGACATAAAGTAAAAATAGATAATGAATAGTGGTTGAATACAAGTAAACTGTTCAACTCAAAAATTAGCTGTTATTTTCAAATTATACCCTTAATTTCTAAAATAAGTATTTATTTGATAAAGAAGTCATACTTCATTCATTTAATTACCAATTAAAGCAGGGGAGATGAATAAATATTTGCAAAATGAGCAGAGAAGTATTTTTATTTGAGGAAATATATGTAATTATCTAAATGTCTTCAGATCATAGAATCAAATAATTTGAAGCCTTCTGTGTCAGACACAATTTGTTTTGTGTATATCAAATCACATTTAGCACAAGTGGAAAGTACTTAAGACTGAAATCAGACTGAATGTAGACTCTGGAAAGGACACTTTTTACCACAGAATTTCTACCCCTTACAGAAAATAGAATAACAATAATAAAAATCACATGGAATCACTGGATAATTCAAGTTAGAATGGATCTCAAGAGGTCAGATAGTTCAACATCCTGTTTAAAGAAGGATGAGACTTGCTTCACTCAGGACTTCAGTCAATGTGGCTTCAAAATCCTTCAAAGATAGAGAGTGCACGACCTCCACTGAATAACCCGTTCCAGTATCTGAGTCTCGTCATGGTGAAAAGGTTTCTCCTCACACCCAGTGTGAACCCCTTTTGTTTCAACTTCTGCTTGTTGCCTATTGTCCTCCCACACTGTGCCACTGAGAAGTGGCAAACTCTATCTTCTTGATGATCTTGTCACAGGTAGGGGAATGCTGCTCTTAGGGCCCCCCAACAGAGTCTCCTCCTGAGGCTGATCAAGCCCTGCTCCCTCAGCCTCCCTCCACCAAGCAAGTGCTCCAGCCCCCCTGACTGTGGCCCTCCACTGCACTCAAGACAGTTTACCACTGGTTTTCTTGTTTTCAGGAGCCCAAGACTGAATGCGGTATCCAAATGTGGTCTAACAGGTGCTGAGTAAATGGGAATGATCACTTCCCTCCACTGACTGCAGTCCTGTTGCTACAGCCCAGGATGCTGTTGGCCCTCCTTGCTGCCAGGACACATTGCTGGATCCTGCCCAACCTGATGTCCATGAGCCCTCCAGGTCCCCTCCACAGTTTGGCATTCATCCTTGCTAAATTTCTATTAACTTCATTACAATGGATAATTCCATGATTAATTCTTAAACGGGAGCTTAACATTTTTCCTCCTTTCTGTTTTGCTCTACTATTGCAGATTCATTTTACTACAATTTAGCTTAAAGAGGTGGGTTACATAATTCAGGATACATTTAAAATTAATTAGATTAAAAAGAGAGATAAAGCAGTCTGTCCTGGTTTTCATGCAGAATTTCTTTTTCACTGTCTTCCACTTGCCATATATAATTTTACATTTCCTGCTGTAACTACTTTGGCTTTGACAGACCCATAAGAATTTACAGAAGTTGTCTACTAAAAAAAAAAAGAAAAATCAACTTTTTAACTCTTGAGCTAGTCTGATAAACCATGGGTCACAACACTTTCTAGGTGTATACATTTTCAACAATTTCAATATGAAACCTTATCTCTTTTAATTATTTACTTTAAGCCAGTTTGATATTAACAGTAATAAGCTCTCTACAGGAAAAATGAACATTAGTTGGAAATAGACATGCTGAAAAGGATTTCTAGGTAAGTGAGGGATGCAAGTTTAACAAGTTAATTAATAGTCACTTCATTAAGTTTCAATGTATTGCATATAGCAGGGAATCCTAAGGATTTTTTTGTTGTTGTAAAAGAAATTATTTCTGGTCAACTGTTGCCTGTGAAATTTCACAGGCAATATTGCAGTTCTCCAGAAGAGATGCTGTAAGTTACAAAACTAAATACATAGTATGAGCTCATGAAGGACAAGATTCTCTGTCCTTTCGAGGAAACTGTATGCAATCCCAAGGGGCCACATTAAAACTTCATTTAAAGCTTTTAAAGGGAAACGCAAAATCTCCAGGAGTGAAGTTTCAAAGCTAGCTATTACAGGCTGCTGAACAAAGGAAACTTATTTTCATTTTTAAAGCTTTCATTTATTTTTTGCTAGATGTCACCGGGGATTAGATATCTTTAACTGTCTATTGCCTTTTCTTTAAAAAATCATCCTGGAGATTAAAAAAAAAATAAATCAAGAAACGTCATTACGACCCTTTTAAGACAAATTTCAGTGAAAGCTACTTGAGCTTGGTTTGCCATTTCAGTACCTATTCAATATTAGGTCTGCTTCCCCTCTCTTCTCTTTATATCTCCCTCAAAAGATCTGACATCAAAGACCTCATCAGCAGGAAATACAGCAGGTATTTGGTTAAACTACAGCGTTCATAGTCCCCACATACAATAAAATGCATTTGTGGTGAGTTGACCTTGGCCAGCTGCCCGATGCTCACCCAACTGCTCTCTTAGTCCCCTTCCTTAGCACGACAAAGGGAGAAAGTAAGGTGAGAAAGCTTATGGGTTGAGATAAGGACAGGGAGATCACTCATCAGTTACTGTCACAGGTGAAACAGACTCAACTTGGGGAAAAGTAATTTATTTTCTTGCCAATTAAGAACAGAATTGTATGTTGAGAAACAAATACGAAAGTAAAAATACCTTCTCCTTACCCCTCACTTTTTCCCAGGTTCACCTTCACTCCTTCACCCCCAACTTGTCTACCTCCTCCTCTCCCAGTGGTGCAGGGGATGAGGAATGGGGGTTGCAGTCAGTCCATAACATCTTCTCTCTGCCACTCCTTCCACCCTACCCTTCAGCTGGGTTCTCTTCATGGGCTGCAGTTCCTTCAGGGTAAGACTGCTGCAGCATGGGGACCTCCATGTGCTGCAGTGTGGATATCTGCTCCACCATGGTTCTCTGACAGCTGCAGGGAGACAACCTGCATCGGTGTGGTCTTCTCCAGGAATTGCAGGGGAGTCTCTGCTCAGGCACCTGGAGCGCCTCCTTCTCTCCTGCTGCTCTCCCCTTGGGGCTCACAGAGCTGTTTCTCATCCTTTTTTTCCTCACCCCTCACTGCCAGGCAGCATTTTGCCCTTTCTTACACACGCTTTTCCTGAGACACCACCACCTTGGCTGCAGGGCTCAGCTGTCTCCTGTGATGGGGCCATTGGAGGTGGCTGGAAATGGCTGCGTCTGGCATGGGGCAGCCCCAGCTGCTTCTCACAGAGGCCCCCACAGCCCCCCTGACAGCACCTGGCCACCAACACTGCTCAGACTGAACCAAACTCTTTGGTCATCACACATACTACATTTTCTAGAGTGGCTGATCCATCTTTGATCATTCAACATCACAGGGACATTCAAAGGGGTCTCTCTTCCCATTTGGAACTAGCCCATCCCACCTCTAGTTGGAAATGTAGAACCACAAAGCCATTACTGGTTTTGACATGCCTGTCCTCACCTGTTACAGACAAAAACATTAAACATCCTACAGTTCTTCCACTGTCTCGGGTCCAAATAATGATTCCCACACACCAGCAGATACTCACTTACCTGCAGAGTCTGTCTCCTGGGATTATTATCCTGCCATGGGATATTTAATGTCAAGAAGTCAGATGAACTCTTAGTTCTTGCCTCACTGCCTATATTTTAATCATGAATATTTAGGCCTAGATTGGTCTCAGTTAAATCAGTATAAATCCAGAGAATATACATTGGCTTTATTAGTGCTACTTCAGATTCACAAAAGTATATGTAGGTATAATAGTTTTCTACAGTAACTGTAAAACTGATTTCATGTCCTTTAAGATGTGCACACTGCAGGTCCATTCAAATTCTTGCAGAGTAAAACACTGAAGAAAATCCTACTAAAATAAAATATTTGAAAAATACAGGAAACACTTCAACTGCAAGCAACTGACATAGGAAAAAGTGAATACATGAATTGTATTTTCAGCACTCTGTCTCCTGCAATTAAGGAAATTAAAATGAGGAATAAGGACACATTTTAACTTAACCTTCTAAAGCAGTTTATCCCAGTGAGACCATTTAGGGCAGAAGATAACCTGCCATGAGAGGTCATATCACTGTATTTACAGGATGAGAGACAAAAAAACTAGGGAGAACTGTGTGGAGGCCTATGCAAGTTCTCCTGCAGCTGTACAGAGGGAATCCCAGGTCATTAAAAACTAATTTTCCTTTGATTTTCTCATGTGCAGTCTGTTATGCTCAAATATGACACCATTAGCCAAAGAAAATACATCCCACACTGGAATCAAATGCAATAATTGAACAGCTTTAGCTGTTCAGTAAATTGACAACTATGCACCACAATTCTGGTACGTCAAACCCCAAACTCCATAAAATTGCAATATTTATCTCCAAAACCATAACTGTCTAAACATTTACATCAAGTTTCTTCCATAAAACACACATCGAAAGTTTAGAAATGTTGACTGAATCATTTCCTGTGACTCAGTGATTTGCTATTGCATCTGTGCAGAACACCAGGAGAGCTGTTTTTAGCTTGACAATTTTACAATTCAATGGAATGTTAATGGCCTCTTAAATTTCATATAAAACAGCTTCTTATCACGTTCTTGATCTCTTATCAGACATTATCTAGAATAAAAAAAAAAATCAAGTCCAGATTATAACCACAGAGAGAAGTAAGAAAATTCTCCCATGCAACTGGTCTCAGATTAAAGATTAGCAAAAGTGTGTGCCAGCTATTTCCTGTGAGTAATCAGATATCTAGACAATCATTACTCTATTCCCCGCTTGTATGCTACCCAGCATACATGACAAGAAGAAGGGGTGTGCTGCTGAAGTTAAAAGTTGTAAACCCACTCCTAGCATCAGCCAAAAGTAGTTTATCATGCCCTGGAGTCACCTTTAGAGCAGTTCATAGATGTCCAGGCTGTTGCAGCCATCTCCTCAAAGGGTAGTCCTCAAAGGGACTACCTCACGCTGAAATCTAAAGTTGGTTTGAAATGGGGCAAATCCCATCCCTAAATCCCCTGGGATATTTTCTGAGGTTTTACAGAATGAATGCTCTATTTTTTTAACAGGTTCCACATCCCCTACTAACATATGCAATAATCATAGAAATACAAAAATTGGTGCATGTCTGTATAAAACTCTTATGAAAAGAGTGAAACTGCATACCCACACTGTGCTGGCACACAGACAGGGTAAACAAGCTGGAAAGAAAGAAAGAGACAGAGATCCTTTTTACCACTCTTCCTTTCCAACTCTCCTACTTGAAGTTTAAAATAAGTTTTAAAAGTAGGTTAAAAAATATCAACTTGATTTCTTTCCATTTACACTTCTCCATAAACACCTTTATAAAGATACTCAGCTTTTAGAATGGACTGTTTGTTTTAGAAGCCCTTATTATATGCTTGCTTAAAGCAGATAGGATAGAGCAAACTGCATGGCTTTTGTTAAAGCTGCATTTTAGAGCAAAATCTTTGAAGCACAGCCTACTGAGAGGAACAGCTTTTCAGAGGAAACAGAAGAAACTACTGGGCGCTGGAGACAAACGGGATTTTCCCCAGGCAAGAAAGATGTAATAAACATCTCAATACAAAATTAGTTAAGAAATATGAAAGGTTGTGGCTTGATCTTTTCTTTACAAAGACAAAGGAAGAAAATGTCTCTGCTGAAGGACCTACAAATTCCTCTAGAGCAGACTTCAGATATAAATAAAAAAATTTAAATGAATGCTGTGATATATGCCTGCAAGCCAGCCAATATGACAAGAATGTGTAAGAAACAGCAGAAATGCAGATCCCGTTCATTGCCTGTCACACCACACTGACAGATTAAAGCAGCATAACTGCTCTAACATGTCACATTCCCAATCCTTCCTTTAACCCAAACTCTTCATTTTCCATGAGCACCTCATAACAACATTTCCCTCTCTTCCTCTTCAGTTACTGTTCTGTGTCACCCCATCTTTGTTTCCCTCTCCCCTGGTACCAGGGTCTTCAGTGCAGCAGGTCACATCTTCACTGCCCCCAGGTCACAGTGTTCTAGCGCCTTCCCTGGGTCTGTCTGCCCCCAGTCCCATTTCACTGCCAGCTGTTTCAGTGTCCACTGAAAATTTTTATTTACTGGTAATTACAAGTAACAACAACATAAAGGCCCACATGGGACCCAGAGTCTGGTCCCATGTAGTTATGAGTTGGCACGTACAGGGAAGGATCCATGAAATGGCTGCATCAAAGCTGTATGCAAAAGGGTACCAAGGGTCAGTGGTGAGGGTACCTGTTTACAGGGCTGAGCTGGCTGCAACAATATGTCATTCTGAAAGATTTTTTTTTTCAGTCTCGGTTTTATTACTCAGTGCCAGAATAGAAAGAGCCACTCCTCAACAGATGTTCTAAAGTCTAAATGTAGGATCCCTGCATCGCTAATGCTTGCACCACTCAAAAGGAGTCTAGTTGTTGCTTTTTGTTATAATTTGAGGCATACAGCTTTTAAAAGAGCAGAGTACAAAGGAAGTCTGATGCTCTAAAATTTAAAACCTAGGTTTTCACAACATACCCTTACAGAAAGAAGGATCTTCAATGGTGAAGTAAAGTACCCTTCAGTGAAAGGGACAAGTTTGTTCTGGTCAAAAGAGTGTTGAAGTTACCAGCCATTTACGACAATTTGTTCACCAAGAATAAGAAATCAGACTTCTGAAATTATATGAATTTGCTTTTCCTAGTAGGCTCTGAGCCACATTAAATTCTCTCTGGCCTTAATTTGTCTGAATTTAGGAGAATGCTCCTATATTTAGCTGTTCATGTATAATCCTCACGGGACTGAGGCTAAAACTGTTGTTTGATATTTGACCTGCCTTTCCCTATTACTCACTGCTTCTAAAAACCATTGTATTTATGGCCCATCTATTTCTGCATTCCTCTGAACGTTCCTCTGAACGTGCATGCCACAGAGCAGTGAAGTTTACCCCACATTTAAAAACTAAGTCCCATATGGCTGATACTCAGTATTTTATTGCTGTTTGACTTCTACTTACCTATTTTTTCTTTAGTTGAAGATTTTATTAAGAGATTAAATGATTCATGGGGAAAAAAAAAATAATAAGTTACAGAAGACGTGGAACATGAGCCAAGACCAACACCTAGGTCATGAAATTTAGCAAAGTTCTGAAAAATTCAGGAGTGCAAAGACCTAAAAAAGCAGATTACCTACCAGTTCCTCATACAAGGAAAAAAAAAATAAAGAAAAAAAAATCATAAGAAAAACTCTTCAATTTTAATTGAAAAAATTGTTTTAAGTGGCATGAAGCCACAGCATAAGTTTGAGGGGTAGATAAACCCACTAAATAGTTCCATGCAGGTGAAAGTACGAGTTCTGTCTGCCCCTTTCTTCTTTTTAATGCTTCTCTCTTTCTATACTCCAGCTCTCATCTTCCTCCTCCCCTGCTCAAAGCTGCATAATCCACTGTCACATTTCATGGCTGCAGCATCAATCTCTCTTCTATGACTCGATTTGATTGACTGAAATTTCAGAAAACTACCCACAACATAAATGGTCTGCCATTTCAGTCAATTAAATCAGTTCCTGGAGACATAAGAATGTCAGAGAAAACACAAAGTGTGTGATGGGAAAAGGGAGGGAAGGGTAGAGGACCTCATGGCTTTGGTAGTGGTGAGCTGGTACATCTGCTCATTCTGTCTCTCCCATAAAAAGATACCACTTGAGAGAATAAGTCTGTGTCTTTGTCCTACACATTCCACACCTGTTGCAGATGCAAAACTGATCTCAGGGATGCAGTAGCCATCCTGGAATTCCATAAAAAGTAGCTTACTTATTCAGGGATCAGACTCCCTCCTATGGCTTCAAAGCACTCCATTCTGCTTTTCTATGTGCTTTGGATTTTACTCCCCATGTCTCCATAGTTCAGGGGAGTTGTTTTTGACAAGGATGGAAAACCTCCTGTCTCGGGTTCAGGAGCTTCTTTTCTAGTTTTAGAGTAGTTTACAGTAGCAGATGGTCCCAAAACATCACCTTCCAAAGCAGCCTCTGCCCAATATTTGCCCTGGCTTCACAGCAGAGCAGATACACACAAATTCTACAGCTCCCTCTTGGCTCAGAAAGGGTTCTGCACTCAGCTCCACGTTTGCAAAAGAGATCTGGAAAAAATGTTCTTTGTCTGAACATTATTGTTCCTTGGGGGTGGCAGAGCATGCTCCTTCTGCAAGAGAGAATAGACTCCAAGGCCCCCCATGGCACACAGCAGCTCCCAGGGAATCTGTGATAGGCCAATACCCCCCATATGCCTCTAAACCATCCACAATCCCCGACAGCCACCATGTCAAATGACAATAGTGCAGAATCCCCAAAAGAGTTTCAGTCTTCTGACGATGAATTGAGAACTTTATTACAATAAGTAGACCAGAATTCCCCTTAAGAAGGCACTCCCAAAGTATGGTCCACCAGTCCAGGCTAAATGCGCTAAGTCTCTAAATGCCTGCAAGTGTCTGTTAAAATACTGTTTTCAACAGCGTCTCTTAAAGGTTTGAGAAAACAGCTCACTTATGCAAAGGTTGGATTTCTTCCTACCACATCCTGCTGTATATTCTACCCATTTCCTGCACTGCAGCCAATATGTTACTCTTTAGATATTTGATTCATTCATTAAATGGAAAAATGTGATTATGGAATTATAAATACTGTGTGAGGACTGTACAGGACATCTAGGATCTTTCATATTCATTCTGGGTCATTTTTGAGATTTTTTTACATATATATATTTTTGTGCAACAGCTAGCATCAAATTTGGATGCACATTTGATCCCTGTCTCATGGTTTTATCAATTCTACAATATATGTCATTAACTTATTTTGAAAACCCAACTTTGTAAAACTCTCTCCTTGCAGCTGGAGAAAGTATCCCCTTCTAATGTCATCTTGGTCAACACAACACTTAAATCTGACCTTGAACACATCTCCAGGTATCTTCTGTTTAGAAACAAAACAAAGCAAAGTTGCTCGTGGAGTTAGCATTAGAATTAGCTTTGCTACTTCTCTGAGAACCACCATCACACCCCAGATTACACTTGCTGTCTACTACACTTCCTCTCTCATTAGAAATTTTGTCCTAGTATTCAAAAAAAAAAAAGACAGATTAGACACAATAATTTGAGAAAGATGGGGACAAATAATATATTGAGAAGCTAAATAGCTTGTGATTTGAAACATCAAAAAGTCTTATTTTTTCTTAACAAGTTTTTCAGTTTCCTATCCTTTTCCTGTCTTTAGCAACACTATTTTCACCTTTCTGACCTTGCCTGTACTCCCTGGGATGCATGACATTTCTTTGTGGACACATGATGGAAAACTGTCAGTAAGAAGAAAAAAAAAGTTAACTATTAACCCTTTATTCTGTGAACAGTCAATACATTCAAAGAATATGTTCTTGTTGAAAACTGCTCCATCAGAGCTCCTAACACCCTTAGAACAGCCTCTTTCCCCAGCACAGTGTAAGAGTCCCACAAATACTGCTTTGGGGAATATTAGTCACATTATTAATTGCCCTCAGTGTAGACAAGAGCAGAGAAGCAGAAGTCATCACAGTAGTGTTGTAAATAAAGACTGGGGAGAAATGTGTAGATAATTTATTTTATCCAGCTGACACTGTCACTGAAACCAAAAGTGCAGAACAATTTGCAGGTGTAAGCAAGCACAGCACTGAAAAAGCACAAAAACCTATGTCATGTTTTTATTTTTCTATGCTTACCAGACTTATCATCACAAATAAAAAACCTGCTGGTAGCTTCTCCTCCCCTCAAAGTCCCCTTCAGCCTGCTCAGAGCATGATACTATAAACCCCTATCCACATCTAGCCATGTTAACCTCATAATCATAGCATTTGTATTTTTTCCTCACCTGACAAATAAGTAAAGTACAGCTGCTTCTTCATTTTATTGTTTACTACCTGTATAGCCTTTCATTTCTGTCTGAGGAGTTAAATATGTGATACTAAGACAGCAATAGTCTTCACTGTGCTAATACTCTTCCATCCCTGACAAAGTATAATCTTTTCAGCAAGTGTTATGTAATACATATATATCTCACTGTGGTTTTGAAATGTACTCTGAAAAGGGGGAAAAAAAAAGGTATTACTGAATCTAATAGTATAAAGAAATAAGAAAAAAAAGTAGTCAGTAAAATACAGCTATTCTGAAGTACATCACTGTCCTAGTCCTGATCCTTGAGGTGCCAGGCCACTCCATTTGCTGATGCTAAACAAATAAACCTACAATATCATTTAAGCAGACATGAAGCTTTTCTTTTCAGAATACTCCTGTTCCCTGCAGGCTCCTGTACAGATGTTGCAACAAGTCTACTAGATATTAAAACTAGTTCAAGTTGTAAAATATTTTTCACTTCCTTTTCTGAGTCTCTCTTTGCAAACTGCAGGCCAGAAACAAAACCAATAGACACTCTGCAAAAGATTAAGACAACTTTTAAATACTTGTACTATGCAGCAAACGTAAAACCAAAATCTGTCCTATTTTTTTCTACTACATTATGAGCATTCAACAATATTTAAAAGAAAAGATATTCTGACAAAATTTTAAGTTATTTACTTATCTAGAGCAATAGTACTGAAAAACCACATCAACACGTACCTATATAACTTTTTAAGGGCTTTTTTTTTCTAGCATGTAACAATTTCAGTAAAGGTTGTAATGTTTCAGGCCAAACTACCAAGTGAATATAGACCTCCTAGGAGAGAGATACCAATTCAGATATTAAAATTAATTATGCTGGCACAACTTATAGCTAAAATATGAACTTGTACTAGTAACAATTGTGTTTGGAAAAGGGGAAGTTGTATTCTCTTTCCCATACCTATACAAAATGAAGCAGTAGCATTCTGCATAAGAACAAGCTTTTCTGCATATGTGTATCCTCTTTCAGATCCAGTTGTGTACAGTGAAGTTGTTACCAGTCCTGGTCGCTTCTCATAAGCCATTAGTTGCAAGTTACTTCTTGCAGAGCTTTGCTAACAAAAGAGACTGTATCAGCCCTCCCTCATTCACCTTAGTCCACTCTGCAAGGTTAGCTGTTTTAATCAAACCTTCTAGCAGGGCCTGTAGTGGATGAAGTAAGCACACTTATTTCCATTATGACATTACCAGGACAGTGCTCTCCACCAGCAAGATAGGTAATGAAGAGATGATATTTTAACATCCTCAACCAGCCCAGCTATGTGTAAAGGAAATGTGTCACCACAACCTGAAGCAACTATGACTCAAAAAAAAAATACCTGATAGGATCCATTCTTGAGCCTTGCTCAGCCTCAGCAAGGCACCCACTCCAGGGTGGACTATTAAGGACTGAAGATACTGACTGCTAACATCATACCTACATACTACCTCAAGGATGGAGACTGCCCTGCCATTAATATACCAATACATGCAAATCACTATTTGCATGACTGACTCCACCAGGGTTGTGCTATTATACTGTCTTCTTACTAGGACTGAAATACTCATGTTCTGTGATAATGGTCTGAAAAATAAGAAGGCATCAGTGAAAGCCTGATATTTTGGTCCATTATTCTGCAATTGCATTACAGTACCCCAGTATAAAAAATGATGTCATATGCAAACAAGTAAAAAATCATTCCATTACATCAATGATGAACCCATAGGCAAAGCTTTGGTTTATCACCTTTGGTTTATCAGCAGGGTTCCCATAAGCTATTCAGCCAAATTTCTTCTCCAGCCAAATGTATGGCCGTGTTATTTGGTGTAAAATGTTAGCAGCTCATACAATGTCATTTAAATTCTCTGCTGTGTTTCTACACAAATACAAAATCACTAACTAACACTAATGTGTTTTCTTCAGAAGTAGAGAATTCCATTAAATGACACAAAAAGTTGCTCCGATATATCAATTCTACATCTTTGCCATTGTGTTTTTAATCTAATGAGTCACATATAATCACAGCACTCATTACTGTTAATGACACATCTTAGGTACAGTTCTTTGAAGTATTCTAGAGTATATAGATACTACATAGCAAGAACTAATACTTTGGGTTGAGATACTTTTTACCACGGCCTGTAGTGACAGGGGTAGAGGCAACACTTTAAACTGGAAGAAGCTAAGTCTAGATTGGGCTTGAGAAAGAAATTTTTTACAATGAGGGTGGTAAGGCACTGGAACAGGTTGTCCAGAGAGGTGGTAGATGTCCCATCACTGGAAGTGTTCAAGGTGAGGTAGGACAGCACTTTGAGCAACATGGTCTAGTGAATGATATCCCTGCCCGTGGAAGGATATCATCCTGCCCATGGAAAGTCCCTTCCAACACAAACTGCTCTACAGTTCTGTGATTCCATGATTCTGTGAAAAGTGTAATGCTTGTATTGACATGTTCTGATGACTATATCCAGAACATGAAGGTCTTCTTGTATAGCTCTGCTGAGGAAGAAGTCAAATTTTTTTTTTTATTTTTTTAAGCACTAATCCTGATGGTGAATGCACCATTATAAATGAAACTTTCTATAGCACTGTCATGGGTATCGAGTCACTATTGCAGGCTATGCTTCAAATATTTGCCTTGAACTAACAGTCAAAGGTACCCAGTCAACTCCAGGTCACTCCTTATCTCATCAGCTGGAAAGTGCACTTTGGATTGCAAAAATGATTGATTCTGTTCCTTGAGACCATGGCCCCAAACCCTCATCTTGCTCCAAAATTTAGATGTGTTCATAAGAAACAAGAGAATGTCATAATTGCACATCTTAGGTCTACAGTATCATGGGAGTGGACCAAATACTTCACACAGACACTCTATACACTATGCTAAAAAATCTCCAGTTAATAGCTGAATGGAATTACAATTGTAAATAAATGCACAGACTGCTAAGCTTTAACAATTACACAGGTTTCAGGGACAACAATTTTCCAATCTTATTGGAATAGCAAATATATAAAAACAGATTTGGGTTCATGTTAAAAAAATAAATCAGTATTTATAAAATTCAATTAGCATTGCATTGAAACATCCTTACTTCCACAATGTCATAAATGTAGCTACCAATCCAGTCAGGCATGTGAAAATGACTTTATGATGACTCCTCCAAATTCCTCCCTTCTCCTGCTAGTGTTTTGTCTTCCATGCTCTACATAAGTTGTGATAAAATGTGTATATGTGCCACTATTACTTATTAAAACATTAACTGACGGAAGGTTGCTACTCTACAGAGCCCTGATTCAGCAATGGAATCAGCCAGCAGGTATCTCAGAGATTGCCTTCACCTGAACTAAAAGGATTCTTCAAACTCTTTAAACTTTTCCCACGTTGTTAAAGGTGAAATTAAAGACATTTTGCCATTAGACTAATGTATGCATATCCTCAGGGAAAAAAAAAAAAAAAAAAGGACTTGTCTCCATCTGAAACTCTTCTACTACAATGCTACAACATCATACTGATTTTCTCCTTTTGTTATTTGGTGAATTGAAAAAATGATTGCTAGTGATAGAACATATTCCATACATGATCTTACAGAATTCTAAATGCTAGTGTCATATTACAGTAGAAACACATAGACATGAAATTCTGTTGGAAAAAATTGGTTTCAAACATATGTCTTTGATTATTGGCATATAGAGTGATTTGTTCACTATTTCCTTCTCTTTTCTTTTCTCCCAAAAGCTTTACTTAATTATACTTCAGTATGATCCTTAAAAAGTTCAGGTTTACTTCAAGAAGTAGCTCTGTGGAAAAAGAAATTAGCTTCTTACTTGCTCTATTTTATTACCTTTCAAATCCAGAACCGTAACTTTGTACTCCAGCATATGGTTATCACAGCAAACAAGAAACACATTACTATAGCACAATGAATTACCATTCAGCAGCTGAGCAACAGTAACTAAACCCATGAGTGCTTTTAGCAAAATCAGACCCATTATTTGGCACACTGATGAGGATACACATTAGGCTCTCCTCACAGCCATGACAAAGCAATTGTGTTTTTCCAAAACATGTATTCCCCATAAAACAGTAATCTAGATTGTGTGTTTCTTCCTGAAATATCAACAAAACTATGTACTAAGCTTCACTTCATGTATTTACTGAAAACTACTCAAGACTGTCTTCAGCGTCACCAAAGGCCAAACAGAAAAATGATGAGGTTGCATCAATACCTAAAATGTCCTGTACATTCTTTACAGTGAACACAGTATAAAAATGCACAACTAATCCCATCTGATCCTCACATCTCAGGCTGCAGTAGGAAGGTTCATTCTTGTCAGAGACAGACAAAAGTCACTTGATACACGACTCTCTAGAGACCCAGCAAGTACAGAAACAAAGGACGCCAGGCTTAGAGAATCACCCTTTGAAGGAAGGGGGAAGAATAAATTTTGCTATGAACAGGTGTTTATTACAGCTAAGTGGTAAGTTTATCTTACAGTAACCCGTGGGCTATGTTTGAGTCATCACAAGGTATCTTTTAAATTCTGTTATCCAGGAAGAAAACTATTTAAAGCATTGCCAGCAATTCCAGGATTGCATTGAATAAAAACGCCACAGAGAGATACAACCTCAACAACAGCACAGATCCATACAACCCCAGCTTACCGTGTGCTCCCCTCCACCTGTGACAGAGTCTATGGAGGAGAAAGCTTCTCCTAAATTTTATTTTTTCTTTGCAAACTGGCCATCTAGTAAATGAACTTATAGATTCAGTGATAGTGATCAGGCCTGTACAAAATCAAGACAAGAATAAACTCAGTGGGGGAGCTCCACCTAGCTGGCAAAATTTCTCTATTTGGCCCAGTTTAGTTTCACACATGGTGAGAACTACTTCACTGGGCAAGCTGTTTCCATACTAAAAGCTCCCTGCAGAAGCCACAAAGTCAGATTGGTATCCTCCAAATGCACAGACAGGACATCATACTATTGATGCATCAGTCCCAAAACAGAAGGCTCCTGTTTCAGAGGTCCTCTTCAGGAGACTATCAGAAAAAAAACAATTCTGCTGAGCACATTCCTTCTACTCCTTCCTGCCCTCTTGATTCTATGCAGAATGGGGGGGGGGGATTGGAGGAGGGGGTAAAGGAGCAAGCAGACCAGAGGAACTGTTAAAAATATAGAATAGTTTGGGTTGGAAGGGACCTTAAAGATTCTCTAGTTCCACCCCCCCCACCATGGGCAGTTACACCTCCCATTAGATCAGGTGGATCACACAGGTGCCCAAGTGCACACCACATCTTTGAACCTTTGCCCCTGTAGAAACAGTGGTTTAGTTGCATGTGAAGGTTCATCAAAGACAATTTTTATTAAAGAAATCCATTTCACAGACAAGTTCAGAATGCCATGAATTTAATTTCCACTGTCCTTCCTCAACAGACTGACTACAAGAATGATGTCTATGAAAAGGGAGCTGGGTCTTTTCTCACAAGCTCTCTACATTTTGGATTTGTTTGGTGATTTGGGTTGTGGGGCTTTTTTCTTACTCTACTGCAATTGCAGTGTAATACAGCTATGTCAGAAGCCATTCCTAGCAGGTATGAAGCCATTTATATAGCCAGTGGAATTTGAATGCTAGGAGGGAAACCTGGAGTCAGCTGAATCCTTTATTATGAGAGGTTTATTATAACACATTCATTTATATCAAAATTAAAAAATGTAAAGGAACTTTTTCCCCAAATCAAAGAACTATCATGTCTGTCAGGTAACACATAATTTCAGTCTATTTCAGCTCCTGGAAATGTCAGATACTGAACACGAAAAATTTTTAACAGCTCAAAGAAGGATCCCAGGAGCCAACGACCAGGATGCCTGACCTCCCTATCAACCAAACCAGTAAATGTTACCAGTAGAAAAGAACTGACTAAATTCTTAAGGGAAAAAAAAAAAAAAAAAAAAAGAGAGAAAAATGACAGGGATAACTTATTTTAATAACATAGTATTAGCAACTCATGGAGTACTATTTGAACAGCACACCAGCTTTCTTACAAGCTTGTAACTTCTTTAGCATTGTAGGAAGGAAGACTTAAACAGATTCTATTGGTCTAGCAAAATAAAATTTAATCAAACACATGCAAGCCAGTTTCTTGAAAGAAATACTCTAGTTGATGCATGAATAAACATGCAGAGCAATCTATTCACAAAGCCAGCAACATAGCTGGGATAAATTGTTAGCTTTCATGCAGAGGATGGGTTTGAAGGGGGGTGTATTTTT